>JAECWR010000322.1:0-249452 GCA_018150935.1 Drosophila pruinosa
CATTGGATACCGATAGACCGGCATATCCCAATCTTCGTGGAGGCATTCTGGAGACCAGCTACGTGGGAATAACCAACAGACAGGCATATCCCAATCTTCGTGGAGACCAGCTACGTGGGAATAACCTACGCATAAACTTATTAATTTATACATATTTACTTTTCATTGCACTTTGTTTAATCCACTTTAGATAACTTAACATCTGTGTGCATGCCCCCACAGGCAAATCGAGCTCGCGTTAATATTTTCTTTATTTATTATATCGCAAACACAAAACCACAAAAGACAAGCAAATTTAAGTTAAACAAATTAAACAAATTATGTTGTTTTAATACTACTGTGGGCAAAAGTAAGGTGATTTGCTATGGCCTTCAGAGAGCGGGCCGATTCACGGTTGATCTCCTCAATCGAATCGAAACGGTGTCCTCGAAGTGGTCTTTTATACCCGCCTACCCAAAGGGTAGAAGGGTATTATGGCTTTGTGCCGACCGAAAATGTATGTAACAGGCAGAAGGAAGCATCTCCGACCCCATAAAGTATATATATTCTTGATCAGCGTCAACAGCCGAGACGATATAGCCATGTCCGTCTGTCCGTCTGTCCGTCCGTCCGTATGAACACCTAGATCTCAGAGACTATAAGAGATACAAATTTTTCGCGACAGTATGTCTTATTGTTGCACGCAGATCAAGTTTGTTTTTGATTTTAGCCACGCCCCCATAAATCGAATAAAACCGAATTGCAGGCGTCGTTTTAAACCTAGAATGTTCAATTTTGCGAATTTGGTTACAATCGGATAAAAGACACAGAAGTTATTAAGATATTACTTTTATAAGGCGTTACCACGTGCAACTGCTAGTACTGCCTAGTTAGTTGCTATGACACTCCGCGACATAATAATGGTATTCAATAAACCAACTAAAGTGCCGCCAAGCTAATAATTTCGAACAAAGAAAATGTTGATATATTATTTTGGTATTTTTTAGAATATTTTTTTTTTAGTATTTTTTCAGTATGTTTTGAAAAATATAATATTTAAATGGTAAAATTGGGTGGCGGGTATCTCACAGTCGAGCAAACTCGACTGTAGCTTTCTTACTTGTTAAACTTGGGACAATTGGAGACTTGGAAATGTGTGCAGTTTTTATTGTATTAGATCCAGTGGCTGGATCGCTCCTTCTATCCTGGAGGGTCCCTTGGGATTCGCAGAATTTGAGTATGTTATACTGCGGTTGGCAGATTTTATAATGTTTTATGTTTTTTCGTTTTGTTATCGTTTGTTTCGTGGTAATAATATAGTGTACTTAATATCGAAAACTTGTTACTATGATTTTTGTTAATTCTCTTAAATGCTATCAATTTTTTCCAGTTATCAATTTTTTCAAAATTATTTAGTTTACTTAAATAAAAGTTTTCTAATAGGTTTTTCTTTTTTTTTTAAATAATGTTCTATACTTTCTATATTCAAATTTTTACTCGTTTTCATTTAATTATTTCTTGTTTACTTTACTTTAATTTTTCGTATTCATTTTTAAAAAACTTTTTCTTTGATTACTCTTCTTTTAATTCTTATTTTTCTTAGAGTAATATATTCATTCCGGTGAATCTCCCACGATGGTCCTCTGGATTTTATCCTTTTTATCCTTACGGCGAGTTGCCGCGACAACGGACTACTTGGGATCCTCGGTGACACGGTTGCGTGGTTTCCTGCGGACGTGCACTACAGGATTGTCAGCGGTGATGTTTGACCCGTTCGTTCTCCCGGCACCGAATTGTTCTTTTTGATTGTATTCGGCACTATTACTCGCGGTTGCCAACTAGTGTTATTTAGACACTTTCACAGTGGCAACTTAGCTACTTGAGGTAAATTACACGACGCGATGAACGGGTCCCTGCTCCGGCGCCAATTAAGAACACGGCTTGTCTTTTCTTGTAAAAAAAATCAAACTGATTTTTTTGAGTTGTAGATTAGAGCTAATTTAAATACCGCTTCTGCTGTTGGTGTCGGTGCCGTTGTCGCTGTCGTTGTTAACTTATATAATATGTTGATGACGTGGTGATAGCTACTGGAAATATGGTAACAATGAATAATTTCAAATGATGATCCAGCTTGTAAACTGTATGAAAGTAATAAAAACAATAAAATAGATATCCAGAATGACAGTATGGAGAAAAGTTTGATTTTAGACCAACCTAGTGACAGTGATGAATGTGATAGGCTAAAGAACAAGCCACAAATATCGTACATGGAAGATGAAATTGATTATTATAATTATATTTTAGATGCTCATACTATTTAGTTTTAACGATATTTCAAGTTCGTTAGAGGAAATACATAGTAGAAGTGACAAATCTTTATGGGAAGCTGCTATTAAAAGTGAATGGGATGCCCATAATTTAAATAATACTTGGACAATTACAGAAAAGCCTAAATATTAATACATTGTTGATAGTAAATGGGTATTTTCCGTTAAATATAACGAACTTGAAATTCCTTTAAGATATAAAACTAGGTTAGTTGCTCAGGGATTAACTCAAAAATACCAAGTAGATTACGAAGAGACTTTTGCTCCTGTAGCTAGAATTTTAAGTTTCCGATGCATGTTATCATTAGCAGTCTAATATAACTTGCAAGTACATCAAATGGTTGTAAAAACCGCTTTCCTTAATGGCACGTTAAAAATATATATGAGATACCTGTAAATTGAAGAGGGCAATTTATGGACTCAAACAAGCCGCTAGGTGCTGGTTAGAAGTGTTTGGGCAACCATTAAAAGACCGTGGGTTCGTAAACTCCTCTGTAGATCAATGTATACATATTGTCAATAAAGATGATATCAGAGAAAACATTTTTGTGCTTTTATATGTTGATGACTTGGTGATAGCTAGAGGAAATATGGAACAATTGAATAATTTCAAAAAGTTTAGGATGGCTGATCTAAAAGAAATACGGCATTTTATTGGTGTTAGGATAGAAATGCATGAAGATAAAATTTAACATGGATAAATGCAATGTAGTCGGAACTCCTTTACCAAACAAACTGAATTATGAGTTACTTAATTCAGACGAAAATTGCAATGCTCCGTGTCGTAATCTTATAGGGTGTTAATGTACCTAATGCTTTGTACACGTCCGGATTTAACGACAGCCGTAAATATTTTAAGGCGATACACAAAAAAATGCTCTAACTTACGCATGTAAACTTAAAATCCATGACCTCGTACAGTCAAAGTTTGACTGTAGCCGTTCCTACTTGTTTCTCATTCTAAAGCCATTGTTGCCAGTGAATGTCAAACCTCTTTTCTTTATATAATGAAACTCAAAAAATGCAAGCAGAAGAGAGATGTTTCTGACACAAATACAACGCAACGCAAATGTAACGCTAATATTTAATTTATTTATACAGGCAGAAGGAGGGTCTGCGACCCCATAAAATCTACATATATTCTTGATCAACATCAACAGCCGAGTCGATATAGCACTGTCTGTCTGTCCGTATGATCATCGAGAAAGCTAGAGCAGGATCAAGTTTATTTTAGATGTTGGCCACGCCCCTTTCCGCCTCTGTAAGTGACTAAAAACACATTTACAGCCACAATTATAGATATACTGCGCTGACGTTTGGTGAACATTTCATTAAAATCGGACGATAAACGTGGATGATATAGCAGTTTTAATACAGTCAGAAATAGTAGCACACTAGTAGCCCGAGCCCCTTGGGTCACTTTGCTAATAGTTCAAATATTGGAGTTTTTTTTTCATACCCGCCTACCTAAAGCTTAGAAGGGTATTATGGCTTTGCGCCGACCGAAAATGTATGTAACAGGCAGAAGGAAGCATCTCCGACCCCATAAAGTATATATTCTTAATCAGCGTCAACAGCCGATCAGCGTCCGTCCGTCTGTCTGTCCGTCCGTCTGTCTTATTGTTGCATGCAGATCAAGTTTGTTTTAGATTTTGGCCATGCCTCCTTTCGCACCGTAAATCGATAAAAACGAATTTCAAACATTCAGTTTTGGCACATATAAAACTAGGTTAGTTGCTCGAGGATTTACTCAAAAATACCAAGTAGATTACGAAGAGACTTTTGCTCCTGTAGCTAGAATTTTAAGTTTCCGATGCATGTTATCATTAGCAGTCTAATATAACTTGCAAGTACATCAAATGGTTGTAAAAACCGCTTTCCTTAATGGCACGTTAAAAATATATATGAGATACCTGTAAATTGAAGAGGGCAATTTATGCACTCAAACAAGCCGCTAGGTGCTGGTTAGAAGTGTTTGGGCAACCATTAAAAGACCGTGGGTTCGTAAACTCCTCTGTAGATCAATGTATACATATTGTCAATAAAGATGATATCAGAGAAAACATTTTTGTGCTTTTATATGTTGATGACTTGGTGATAGCTAGAGGAAATATGGAACAATTGAATAATTTCAAAAAGTTTAGGATGGCTGTTAGGATAGAAATGCATGAAGATAAAATTTATTTGAGCCAAGCTGCGTATGTTAAAAGAATCTTAAACAAATTTAACATGGATAAATGCAATGTAGTCGGAACTCCTTTACCAAACAAACTGAATTATGAGTTACTTAATTCAGACGAAAATTGCAATGCTCCGTGTCGTAATCTTGTACACGTCCGGATTTAACGACAGCCGTAAATATTTTAAGGCGATACACAAAAAAATGCTCTAACTTACGCATGTACACTTAAAATCCATGACCTCGTACAGTCAAAGTTTGACTGTAGCCGTTCCTACTTGTTTCTCATTCTAAAGCCATTGTTGCCAGTGAATGTCAAACCTCTTTTCTTTATATAATGAAACTCAAAAAATGCAAGCAGAAGAGAGATGTTTCTGACACAAATGCAACGCAACGCAAATGTAACGCTAATATTTAATTTATTTATACAGGCAGAAGGAGGGGTCTGCGACCCCATAAAATCTACATATATTCTTGATCAACATCAACAGCCGAGTCGATATAGCACTGTCTGTCTGTCCGTATGATCATCGAGAAAGCTAGAGCAGGATCAAGTTTATTTTAGATGTTGGCCACGCCCCTTTCCGCCTCTGTAAGTGACTAAAAACACATTTACAGCCACAATTATAGATATACTGCGCTGACGTTTGGTGAACATTTCATTAAAATCGGACGATAAACGTGGATGATATAGCAGTTTTAATACAGTCAGAAATAGTAGCACACTAGTAGCCCGAGCCCCTTGGGTCACTTAGCTAATAGTTCAAATATTGGAGTTTTTTTTTTTTCATACCCGCCTACCTAAAGCTTAGAAGGGTATTATGGCTTTGCGCCGACCGAAAATGTATGTAACAGGCAGAAGGAAGCATCTCCGACCCCATAAAGTATATATATTCTTAATCAGCGTCAACAGCCGATCAGCGTCCGTCCGTCTGTCTGTCCGTCCGTCTGTCTTATTGTTGCATGCAGATCAAGTTTGTTTTAGATTTTGGCCATGCCTCCTTTCGCACCGTAAATCGATAAAAACGAATTTCAAACATTCAGTTTTGGCACATATAAAAACTAGGTTAGTTGCTCGGGATTTACTCAAAAATACCAAGTAGATTACGAAGAGACTTTTGCTCCTGTAGCTAGAATTTTAAGTTTCCGATGCATGTTATCATTAGCAGTCTAATATAACTTGCAAGTACATTAAATGGTTGTAAAAACCGCTTTCCTTAATGGCACGTTAAAAATATATATGAGATACCTGTAAATTGAAGAGGGCAATTTATGGACTCAAACAAGCCGCTAGGTGCTGGTTAGAAGTGTTTGGGCAACCATTAAAAGACCGTGGGTTCGTAAACTCCTCTGTAGATCAATGTATACATATTGTCAATAAAGATGATATCAGAGAAAACATTTTTGTGCTTTTATATGTTGATGACTTGGTGATAGCTAGAGGAAATATGGAACAATTGAATAATTTCAAAAAGTTTAGGATGGCTGATCTAAAAGAAATACGGCATTTTATTGGTGTTAGGATAGAAATGCATGAAGATAAAATTTATTTGAGCCAAGCTGCGTATGTTAAAAGAATCTTAAACAAATTTAACATGGATAAATGCAATGTAGTCGGAACTCCTTTACCAAACAAACTGAATTATGAGTTACTTAATTCAGACGAAAATTGCAATGCTCCGTGTCGTAATCTTATAGGGTGTTAATGTACCTAATGCTTTGTACACGTCCGGATTTAACGACAGCCGTAAATATTTTAAGGCGATACACAAAAAAATGCTCTAACTTACGCATGTACACTTAAAATCCATGACCTCGTACAGTCAAAGTTTGACTGTAGCCGTTCCTACTTGTTTCTCATTCTAAAGCCATTGTTGCCAGTGAATGTCAAACCTCTTTTCTTTATATAATGAAACTCTCAAAAAATGCAAGCAGAAGAGAGATGTTTCTGACACAAATGCAACGCAACGCAAATGTAACGCTAATATTTAATTTATTTATACAGGCAGAAGGAGGGTCTGCGACCCCATAAAATCTACATATATTCTTGATCAACATCAACAGCCGAGTCGATATAGCACTGTCTGTCTGTCCGTATGATCATCGAGAAAGCTAGAGCAGGATCAAGTTTATTTTAGATGTTGGCCACGCCTCTTTCCGCCTCTGTAAGTGACTAAAAACACATTTACAGCCACAATTATAGATATACTGCGCTGACGTTTGGTGTTCATTTCATTAAAATCGGACGATAAACGTGGATGATATAGCAGTTTTAATACAGTTAGAAATAGTAGCACACTAGTAGCCCGAGCCCCTTGGGTCACTTTGCTAATAGTTCAAATATTGGAGTTTTTTTTTTTTTTTTATACCCGCCTACCTAAAGGTTAGAAGGGTATTATGGCTTTGTGCCGACCGAAAATGTATGCAACAGGCAGAAGGAAGCATCTCCAACCCCATAAAGTTGTGACGACGCCAGGTCGCACAATAAACATTAACACTTATTGGCACGGAGCCTATTATTATTATATTAGTTATTAAGAGCACGGAGCTTATTATCTGATTGTTATTAGTTATTATATTGTTATTATTAATATTAAGGGCACGGAGCCTATTATTATTATGAGTTATTATATGGTTATTATTAAATATAGAATAAGAAATCCCCCAGCGTTAATATTAATACTAACATAAGAAAGTGTCATAAGGCGCAAAGCAGCGCACTGTAAGAGACGCACGAAAGAGCAAGGGCTCGAATAGCTGCGACGGTATGCTAACAGCAGCGCTAACAGCAAAGGCAACCCTGCGATCGACAGCACGATTGCCGCCTATAAAAGCAGCGCATCTGCCACAGAGACGGCACTTAGTGTTCGGCTCCGGCTTAGTGAACAACAGCAGCAGGAACAAGCTCGGGTAAGTCTTCAAATCTTTAACTAATTAACCAACTAGCTGGGCAACTTGGACTCAGTTTCCGAATCAGTTCAAGCGCTAGCATCTGAGGCCGGTTTACGAACCGTTTTGGAAGCAAGCGACGCCAATAGGGAGTGGGAGATTGGTTTTCGAATCATCTCACGGGCACCACTTCTCTGGAACCGGACTGGGAACTGGTTTACGAATCGTCCCCACGTACCTTAGGACTAATCAACGTAGTTTGGCACCGGACCTGGTTTTCGAATCGGTCCAAGCTTACCTCTTAGGTCGGTCTACGGATCACCACAGGAGCAAGCAACGCCACTAGGGAGTGGGAGGCAGGTTTCCGAACCGTCTCACGGGCACCACTCTACTAGAGACAGACCGGGAACCGGTCTCGTGTAAAGTAAACCCCCCTCCTACTAACACCCCCTTGACCAGACCAGACGCAGTGCGTCCAGGACCGACCCACACGGACCACACCCACATATCAAAGGAAGACCCATCTCACCGGCTTCCCCGACACCGAACGGTTAAGACCGCATACCGGATCCCCCACTGGACATTTCTGGCCAGGATTCGGTCGCCGGCACAGCCTCGTGCACCCTCATAACGCAGGAAAACCCGCTTCACCGGCTTCCCCGACACGGAACGGTTAAGACCGCATACCGGATCACCCACTGGACATTTCTGGCCAGGATTCGGTCGCCGGCACAGCCTCGTGCCACCCTCATAACGCAGGAAAACCCGCCTCACCGGCTTCCCCCGACATGGAACGGTTCAGGCCGCATACGGGATCCCCCACTGGATATTTCTGGCCAGGATTCGGTCACCGGCACCACCCCGTGCAACCCTCATATCGAAGGAAGACCAGCCTCACCGGCTTCCCCGACACAGGACAACTCAGACCCCAAACCGGACCTTCCCGCTGGACACCTCTTGTCAACCTATTTACATTACTTAACTATTATAAGTTCCGATCAATAAAACACCATAACCCCGTGCTTCTAGTCTCTCTGTGAGGGTGGTAAAATATCTTTTACAGGTAAACGAACTAACGGTAAGTCCTACACAAACAATTTCTGTAGGTCGACCTGGACACCCGCCAGCTACTCCCGGGTCGCTCCAAAAAGAGGTCATTACAGTGGCGCCCGAGCAGGGACCCTGATTAGTTCGTTTACCTTACAAGAGTACCACTCTCTACTATGGCAGAGAACCATCCTACCAAACTTCCACGCGGGTGGATAAATAACGTCCCGAAATCGCAACTGGAATCATATGCCAAGGAGTTCGGGCTAGAACGCGAAGCGCTCTTAGACAACCTCCGGAAGCAGGTCTCTGAATTCATCCGAAATTCTGAGGGTAACAGCACTCTGCGTACAAGGGTACTCCCACTCGCTGCGAAGTATAACCGATCTACATCCCCCGCTCCATCAACCAGTCACAGACCACCCACACCCGCCACCCAGGGAAGGAAACTGATGACACTACCGCCTCCCGTGGACACGATAATCCCCAGAACGGACCTGTCGTTTGGAACCGCACTAACAACCGCAACCCCTTTGAAAACAGAACTGGCTACCAGCACCCCGAACAACTTAATCACGGCGGGAGCCTACGGACATCCGCCAGGGACCCCCACAGCTAATCTGCTGACCGCCGAAACAGGATGGCACCCGGTACCAACTATTTCTCAGGGTCTGACAACCAAGATAAACACCGGAGCCCCATCAGGATTGTCAGGAACACAGCTGAGTACCGCCACCACGATTCACGAACATCAACCCCAGCTACTTGTCCTTAACCCGAGCACCACATCACCACCATCGCCACTACGGTCTTCCCGTGCCAGCGCCATCGGATTAATTAAGAGCTGGGGGTTGGAGTTTAACGGACATGGGGACCCGCTGGAATTCCTGAGCCGCGCAGAGGAATTGGCCGGCCCTTACAATGTCGAGTTAGACCACCTAGCAGCCGCTATGGTGATACTACTCCAAGGAGACGCCTTGGACTGGTGGCACACTCATCCGGTCACCATGCCCGACTGGCCCACATTCAAAACCGAGTTACAGGGTACTACGTACCACCTGACCTCCAAGAACGTGCCTTAGAACAAACCACGCTACGCCACCAGAGGCCAGTGGAACTAGCTAAGACCTTTGTCCAGGATCTACGGAAGCTCATGCGGTTCACCAACCTCAACGAGGAACAGGAGTTGGGATGGGTGTACCGCAACAGCAGCATCCCGTTCAAACATTACGCGAAACGACGAGACATCCGGGACCTATCGGAATACCTGCGCCTCGCCTCCGACTTTGAGCAACTCTCGTTTGGGGGTTCTCCGGTACAACCGCCAAACGAAATCGCCTTATCCCGCACCGCCGTTCACCAAACACCCTGAGCGGACCGATGCATGCGATGTGGCGAAGCCGGCCACTACGCCAGACAATGCCCTAACCCCGTACGCCTGGAGTGTTGGGTATGCGAAAGGTCGGGATTCGAACGATAGATTGTTGCCGGCGAAAAGAGGGAAACGGAAGCGGTCCCGGGGGACAAGGCGGACGCCTCGGGACCCACCCAACTCCCGCGACAACGCAACGGGTCTAGAATTCGACGGACGCCGCCTCCTCGCCCAAATAACAACAGAGGCAGGACCAATCCAGGGCGCCATCGACACCGGAGCGACACGCAGCTTTATGAGTAGGACAACGGCTCATAACGAAAGTTCGGAACTCGGATTGAGACTGATGAAACCATACGGCTAGCGGACGGCACACACAGGGACGTCACCACAGGTTTCCGGATAGCATGTACCAAGGGGAAACAAAAGCAGACATCTCGTTCCTAGTCCTTCCCGAAGTCATGGGCCACGTTCTCTTCGGCATTGACTTCCTGGAAAGATTCGAGACAACATTCTCCTGCGGCGGGTTTACCCTCGACCTAAAAAATTCAAGAAGACAACGTCGGAAATATCGCCGAATCACAAGGGAGGAGAACCCAACGGACATACCCGTAGCGGCCACACACACAGACGAAATCACAGACGTAGGGGACGCACGTGTTTAGCCCTTCCTCAGGACCGAGCTAGCACAGTTCGAAGGGATGAGCAGTACCAGTCCCATAACCAGTCATCAAATCCACATGAAGGACTCTCAACCTATCAAACAAAGATACTACCCCCGTAACCCGGCAATGCAGAGTATCATCAACCAAAAAGTGGATGAATTAATCGAGCAAGGTCTGATAGAACCGTCCCACTCCGCATACACCGCCCCAGTAGTACTAGTCCGGAAGAAAAATAACGACTGGAGGTTATGCATCGACTACCGGCAACTCAACGCCCATTCCAAGCGGGACGCCTATCCCCTGCCTAGAATGGACCACATCCTGCAATAATTACGGGAGGCTCGATACATCAGTACTCTAGATCTGAAGAGCGGTTATTGGCAGATCGCGATGGAAGAAAACAACAAACAGTACACCGCATTCACCGTCCCAGGAAGAGGCCTTTTCCAGTGGAAGGTCATGCCCTTTCGGATTGCACACGGCCCTTGCCACCTTCCAACGGGCGTTAGACTCGGTCATCGGCCCAGAGATAGAGCCATACGCGTTTGCATACTTGGATGACATCGTGGTCATCGGTAGGACACCACAGGAACACTTGGAAAAACTGGCCGAAGTTTTCCCGCGATTGAGGAAGGCAAACCTCCGTATAAACCCAGATAAGTGCCACTTCTTCCAAAAGGAACTCAAGTACTTGGGACATGTGGTGAATCGCGATGGAATCCACACGGACCCTGATAAAATCAAGGCGATCCAGCAGCTCCCAAGACCCCAGACTACGAAAGACGTGCACAGCTTTTGGGGTCGCATCATGGTATCGGCGTTTCGTCCAGAATTTCACAGAAACTGCCAAACCACTGTTTGCCCTACTCACACGAACCGGCTTTCATAGCCCTAAAACAACTCCTGACACAGGCACCCGTACTAGCATGTCCGGACTTTACAAAGCCCTTCGTCTTACAAACCGACGCTAGCGACAGTGGACTCGGAGCCGTTCTCACGCAGGAGTACGAAGAGGGCGAACGCGTTATCGAATATGCCAGTCGGAAGCTCCAACAGGCCGAAATAAACTACTCGGCAACGGAGAAAGAGTGTTTGGCCATCCTCTGGGGGATCCAGAAGATGAGGATGTACCTCGATGGATATCACTTCACAGTGGTCACTGACCACCTGGCATTAAAATGGTTAAATTCCATAAAAAGCCCATCAGGACGGATAGCCAGATGGGCCCTAGCCCTGCAGCCTTTCTCCTTCGAGGTACGATACCGGAAAGGTAAGCTAAACGTGGTCGCAGACGCATTATCGAGGACCCCGGAGGAAGAGATACACCAAATCGAAGTCGAGGACGACCCCTGGATCTGCAAGAAACTCAAGGCCATCCGAGAAAAGCCGCAGGATTGGCCAGACTACATTGCTAAGGATGGAGGCCTATACCGACACATTCCGTCATGGGCCGCCGACGAAGACACCCAACCATGGAAACTGTGCGTCCCTAGGCGACTACGACCACGGGTGTTAGAGGAAAACCACGGCCACCCCACAGCCGGACACACGGGGATACGACGGACTAAACACCGCATAATGATCAAATACTACTGGCCCGGAATGCACCGAGACATTACGAGGTTCGTCCGTCAGTGTCGGAACTGCCAGCAACACAAAGTGTCACAACAAAAAGCAGCAGGCAAGATGCTCACGCAGATCGCCCAAGCCCCCTTGGAGACTAGCTGCATCCACTTTGTGGGACCACTACCACACTCATCACATGGAAACACGAAGCTGTTAGTCTGCCTGGATAAATTCTCTAAGTGGATAGAGATGGCCGCCGTGCAGAAGGCCACAGCCGAAGTGGTGATCAGAGTCCTCAGAGAACGCATCCTAGCACGAGGGGGAACGCCGAAACTGATAATCTCGGACAACGGGGTACAGTTTACTATAAGGAAGGTGAAAGCTCAGATGGAAAAATGGGGCATCAAGCAGCAGTTCACCGCTCCATACACCCCACAGGAAAACCCCGCGGAAAGAGCCAACCGGACATTAAAAACAATGATCGCCCAATTCACCGGAAGCAACCAGAACCGCTGGGACGAATTACTTCCCGAGTTAAGTTTGGCCCTCAAAAGCAGTCGATCCGAGGCAACAGGTTACACACCCGCCTACATCTTGTACGGACGGGAGTTAAGACTACCGGGTAACTTGTTCGATGAACAGACCTCCGGATCGGCCATGGTTGACGAAGACCAAACTACCCGACTGTTACAGATCCAAGAAACGGGTGAAATCGTGAGGCAGAATATGGAAAAAGCAGTAACAGCCCAAGCACACGCGTACAATTTGCGGAAAAGGGAATGGAGACCGAAAATCGGGGATACGATTTGGATCCGCCACCATCCGTTATCAAAGGCCGTGGAAGGCTTCACAGCAAAACTGGCACCCGATTCGACGGACCATATACCGTACTTGGACTTCCCTCTCCCGTAATAGTCACAGCCAGACATAATAAACCTAACAAGATTCTACGGGGTCAGCCAAATCAGAAAAGCCTACCTAGACAACGTCACTAACCCTCCTTCTGGAAAATCTAGCACCATGGATGTAAGGTTCGCGCAGGCGCTTAACAAGGCACGGCAGGAACGAGACCGGCTCCAGCATCTCCGGAGGCCCGCCATCACCATGGAGACCGGAGAAATTCCTTGCCGGAGAGGCATAGGTGTCGCGGGGACACGCCCCGTGGAACAAGCCGCCAAACCCCCACCGTTCGCCATACGGACACCAGCTAGGGTACCTGATTCGGATGCAGGGCAAGGGACAGGGAGACCCCGGACCAGGATCGCCCATCGTATCAGGCACGATCCAATCGTGGCAACCATAGCCACAACACCCCGAGGAACCCGGGGAACCCGAACCCGGTGCGCCCCTCGGCACGGGAAACACTAACCCACGCCTATCTATCAGCACGAACACGGCACCCTGACAGCACCACCCGGCATGACAAGCACGCACGAACGCGTCGCTGGGTCGCCACTCAGACACGGCAGGGGCCGGGATCACGACACCAACGGCATCACACCCCATCCCGTCGCAGCAGGGAATCCAGCGACGACTCCCGGCGGACCTATTTAGGGGATCCCGCCCGCAAAACACTACCGGGAAAGCCATGGACGACGGGAGTCGGCTCGCAGCCGCCCGTGGGAGTCAAGAGGCGCCAAGAGCCCAACACAGCATCTCAGACACGGAAACGGCCGGTACCAACGAGTGGCACTAGGCGAGGGTTGGAGTCACCCGTGGCCAAGCGAAGGCCAATCACCCAAACACCGCATGAAAGCCCCGGGAAACCAGAAACGCACAAAGCAGTCTTAGCTTTGAGGGCACCGACACCGCCGGGCGACACGGGGCTGAACCCGAAAACACCCAACACCCCAACACCAGACAACCGCAAGGGGAAGGTCGAAGAGGAAGACCGGGACGTCCTGGAACTCCACGCCGAGGGAGAGTTCACGGATGAAGGCCGGCATAGGGAACTCGAGCCGCCCCGCACGTACCTGCTGGGCTAAAAAATGATCTCGGAAGGGGCGCAGAGCGCCATCGAGGAAGCCCTGGCCAAGCGGAAACCGGGGGCGCGTCGCACCCTCCGGCTACAAACTTCCATGGATGGATCACGGTGCGCATAGGCCGAAGTGGCACAGTAAACATCCGCCCCTACACGCCTCCGGCCTCATAAGAGAGGGGGGAGTGTGACGACGCCAGGTCGCACAATAAACATTAACACTTATTGGCACGGAGCCTATTATTATTATATTAGTTATTAAGAGCACGGAGCTTATTATCAGATTGTTATTAGTTATTATATTGTTATTATTAATATTAAGGGCACGGAGCTATTATTATTATGAGTTATTATATGGTTATTATTAAATATAGAATAAGAAATCCCCCAGCGTTAATATTAATACTAACATAAGAGAGTGTCTTAAGGCGCAAAGCAGCGCACTGTTAGCGACGCACGAAAGAGCAAGGGCTCGAACAGCTGCGACGGTATGCTAACAGCAGCGCTAACAGCAACAGCAACCCTGCGATCGACAGCACGATCGCCGCCTATAAAAGCAGCGCATCTGCCACAGAGACGGCACTTAGTGTTCGGCTCCGGCTTAGTGAACAACAGCAGCAGGAACAAGCTCGGGTTAGTCTTCAAATCTTTAATTAACCAACTAGCTGGGCAACTTGGACTCGGTTTCCGAATCAGTTCAAGCGCTAGCATCTGAGGCCGGTTTACGAACCGTTTTGGAAGCAAGCGACGCCAATAGGGAGTGGGAGATTGGTTTTCGAATCATCTCACGGGCACCACTTCTCTGGAACCGGACTGGGAACTGGTTTACGAATCGTCCCCACGTACCTTAGGACTAATCAACGTAGTTTGGCACCGGACCTGGTTTTCGAATCGGTCCAAGCTTACCTCTTAGGTCGGTCTACGGATCACCACAGGAGCAAGCAACGCCACTAGGGAGTGGGAGGCAGGTTTCCGAACCGTCTCACGGGCACCACTCTACTAGAGACAGACCGGGAACCGGTCTCGTGTAAAGTAAACCCCCTCCTACTAACACCCCCTTGACCAGACCAGACGCAGTGCGTCCAGGACCGACCCACACGGACCACACCCACATATCAAAGGAAGACCCATCTCACCGGCTTCCCCGACACCGAACGGTTAAGACCGCATACCGGATCCCCCACTGGACATTTCTGGCCAGGATTCGGTCGCCGGCACAGCCTCGTGCACCCTCATAACGCAGGAAAACCCGCTTCACCGGCTTCCCCGACACGGAACGGTTAAGACCGCATACCGGATCACCCACTGGACATTTCTGGCCAGGATTCGGTCGCCGGCACAGCCTCGTGCCACCCTCATAACGCAGGAAAACCCGCCTCACCGGCTTCCCCGACACGGAACGGTTCAGGCCGCATACCGGATCCCCCACTGGATATTTCTGGCCAGGATTCGGTCACCGGCACCACCCCGTGCAACCCTCATATCGAAGGAAGACCAGCCTCACCGGCTTCCCCGACACAGGACAACTCAGACCCCAAACCGGACCTTCCCGCTGGACACCTCTTGTCAACCTATTTACATTACTTAACTATTATAAGTTCCGATCAATAAACCACCATAACTCCGTGCTTCTAGTCTCTCTGTGACGGTGGTAAAATATCTTTACAGGTAAACGAACTAACGGTAAGTCCTACACAAACAATTTCTGTAGGTCGACCTGGACACCCGCCAGCTACTCCCGGGTCGCTCCAAAAAGAGGTCCTTAGAAAGTATATATATTCTTAATCAGCGTCAACAGTCGAGACGATATAGGCATGTCCGTCTGCCCGTCCGTCTGTCTGTCCGTCTGTCTGTCTTATGGTTGCACGCAGATCAAGTGCCACCTCTCGCCCCGTAAATCGAAAAAAACGAATCACCACCTTAATGATCTCTGAAAATTTGGTTACAATCGGATAAAAAACACAAGTTATTAAGGGGCTACTTTTTACAAGGCGTTACCACGTGCAGCTGCACCTATAGTTAGTTGCTATGACACTCCGTGACATAATAATGATGTTCAATAAACCTACTAAAGTGCCTCAAAGCTAAAAATTTAATACAAAGAAAATTTTAGTGTATAATTTTTTGTAAAATTTTAGTATATTTTTTCAGTATATTTTTCAGTATATTCTTGAAAAATATAATATTTCGATGGTGAAATTGGGTCGTCGAGTACACCCGACAGTAGCTTTCTTACTTGTTGTAATACATTCTGATCTATGTGCCCCGATAACACCTGTTTCGATTGACGTCAAAAACTACTACATTATTTTCGTTGATCAATACACACATTATTGTGTGACATATTTAATGAAACACAAATCTGATGTTTTTAACTAGAGCGTACTTGACAATAGTTTAAAAACCCCGTAAGAGGGTTGGCACAATAAAATCTCTTCTAAAATATTTGGCTCAACAGTGTATGTGCATATTAAAAAAAGAAAATTTGATGAAAAGTCATATAAAAGTATTTGAGTTGGTTATGAACCAATTGGTTTAAAACTATGGGATGTAAATAATAAAAAATTCATAGTCGCCAGAGATGTAATCGTAGACGAAATAAATGTGGTCAATTCTAGAGTTGCAAAAAGTGAACTTAATATCCTGAATGAGAGTAAGGAGGCTAATAAGAATAGGTTCCTGAATGAGAGTAAGGAAAGAGAAATAATAAATAACCGGAATGAAAGAAAGGAATGTGAAAGAGAGCAAGGAGTGTGATAAAGTTTGTATCCGCTAGGTGCTGGTTAGAAGGGTTTGAGTAAACATTAAAAGACTGTGGGTTCGTAAACTCCTCTGCTTTTATAAACTAAGAAGACGAGTCGCTGTTGCCTTTGCCGCTGCTGCTGTTGTCGCTGCAGCCGTCCCTTCCGTTGCAATTGCTGACATTGCGCACGCATCGCTGATATGCTGCGACCATGTGACAATATTTTGCCGGTTGTTGCTGACGCTGCGCACGTGTCGCTGGTGTACTGCGAATGTGTGCACTTATGCAATGCAGGTGTATCTGCACTTAGATGAACTCCATTGTTAACTTACATAAGTGCAGTTCATGCCAACCTAGCATCAGGCCATACGCCCACATATCGCCGAAAGTTTGTTGCTACCGAACAACAGGTTCGATGTGGCCGTCTGGTCGCAACAACGTGTTCGGTGTAACGTAGGAACAGCCATGACGCCAACGGTTGGCACACAACCACTGCAACGGTTGCATCGACATGCTGGACGCGAATCGGTTTGCTGATTGACGTCAAGAGGTCACTGAAGCATGCGATGAAACTATTCTGACGGTTGTTTCAACCAGCTTTGCCGAACATGTACGATTACCAGAGACATCATGCGATACAATATAGTGCAGTGAGCACAGAGCCAAAAAGGCAAATTAAATTTGTAAAAAAAAATATATATAACAAGTAAGAAAGCTACAGTCGAGTTTGCTCGACTGTGAGATACCCGCCACCCAATTTTACCATCAAACTATTATATTTATATAATAGTAAAAAAAAATACTGAAAAAATAATAAAAAAATATACTAAAAATACCAAAATAATATATCAAAATTTTCTTTGTTCGAAATTATTAGCTTGGCGGGACTTTAGTTGGTTTATTGAACACCATTATTATGTCTGCGGAGTGTCATAGCAACTAGCTAGGTGCAGCTGCACGTGGTAACGCCTTATAAAAGTAATATCTTAATAACTTCTGTGTTTTTATCCGATTGTAACCAAATTCGCAGAGATCATTAAGATGGTGACTGGTATTGTGCGTACCAAATTGAACGTTCTAGGTTTAAAGCGACGCTTGCAATTCAGTTTTTCAATTTGCATGGGCGGAAGGGGCGTGGCCAAAATCAAGAACAAACTTGATCTGCGTGCAACAATAAGACATACTGTCGCGAAAAATTTGTTGCTCTATCTCTTATAGTCTCTGAGATCTAGGTGTTCATACGGACGGACAGACGGGCAGACTGACAGACGGACAGAAGGACATGGCATATATCGTCTCGTCTGTTGACGCTGATCAAGAATATATATACTTTATGGGGTCGGAGATGCTTCCTTCTGCCTGTTACATTTTCGGTCGGCACAAAGCCATAATACCCTTCTACCCTTTGGGTAGGCGGGTATAAAATATTTTCAGCTGGAATGATGAATTAGAAGATACGAGCAAGCTCTTATGGCTTTGGTTCCGAATTAATGGTAACCCTCACGTAATTGAGTATTTCAGTAAAACAACTTCCCCTGCAGAGTCAAGAGATATCATTCGTATAAATTGGAAACATTGGCTGTAGTGGAATCTGTAAAGCATTTTCGTCATTGTTGGGTCGAGTTTGTAGTATATACGGATTGTAATTCTCTAAAAGTATCGCGAACAAAAATTGATCTGACGCCTAAAGTGCATCGCTGGTGGGCGTACTTACAGTCCTTTGACTTTAAGATTGAGTATCGTGAAGGGAAGTGCATGGCACATGTAGATTTCTTATCCAGAAATCACGTGCCAGAAGTTTCAAAGGGCTGCAGTAAAAATCCCTGAAAAGCGTGTAAATCTAGCGGAAGTTGCAAGTGATTGCCTAGCTGCTGAACAGCGACAGGACAATGAAATTATTAATATCATTGACAAGCAACTCAAAAGAATTGACAGATGATGTGACACAGACGTATGAGTTGAGAAAATGTGTTTTGTTCCGTGAAGTACAGAGAAACGGAAAAACTCACTATTTGCCAGTCGTGCCACTTACATTTCTATGGTCTGCAATTAACCAAGTTCACGAATCTATCATGCATTTATGCTGGAGTAATACGCTTGACAAAGCCTGCCAGTATTATTGGTATGCTAAGATGAACAAATATGTTAAGCAGTTGTTTTACATGTAGAACTGTTAAGGGTTCATCTGGAAAAATACAGGCTGAGTTACACCCAATTCCGAAAGTGTACCATGGCATACGGTGCATATCGATATAACTGGGAAACTTAATGGAAAGAATGATCGTAAAGAATATGTGATAGTACAGATTGATTCTTTTACAAAATATGTTTACCTGTTCCATACATTCAAACAAGATACTGATAGTAGCATACAGGCAGTAAAATCATCTTTATCTTTGCTGGGTATTCCAAACAGAATAATAGCTGATCAGGGAACATGTGGGAAATTTGCCGAATTTTGTGCATCACAGAAAATTAAGCTTCATCTTATAGCTACTGGAGGAAGTCGTGCAAACGGACAAGTGGAGCGTGTGATGAGCACACTCAAAAATCTTTTGTCAGCTGTTGAGTCAACCTACCGATCTTGGCAGGATGCTCTAGGAGAGGTACAACTTGCGTTGAACTTGCGTTGCACGGTTAATAGTGTAACCAAGGCAAGCCCTTTAGAGTTGCTTATCGGTAAAGAGGCTCGTCCTCTGGGTTTGGTTCCACCGTATCACACAGATGTTGAGATAAATAAGGCTGATATTAGTAACAGTGCTATGGAAAATATAGTTAAACAAGCAGTTAATGATAAAGTAAGATTTGATTCAAATAAGACAACTGTTAAGAAACATAAAGTTGGAGCGTATAAATATTGCCATGAAGACTTGAGAAAGATGCCGGATGGTTATGTTCCGATTGAATTTGAATGTTGTCCGCATGATGCTTGATATTCATTATTGAGAATATGTTGATTGTATGATATTTGTGTTAAGAGATATGTGTGTTATAGCAGAGTATGAATAAACTTATCACATGTGGTGTGAAATTTGGTGACGAATAGCCTTCGAGAAGGTGTTGGATGAGCATGGCGGAAGATATTGCGATGTTGTTTGGTAAATTGATTGGAAATAACCTGACAGGTGTAAAGTTCATGTAAAGTTGGCAAATGGCAACAAAAATTGTAAAGTTTTATAAAATTATGATTTTGAGATTTGATTCACCTACATCATTGAGCAAGCACAAGTGAAAAACGAAAGTTGAAACATGGCGTGTGGCGCTCTTGATGAGCCTATGATCATAATCAAAACGAAACCATAATAAAAGACAACTAGAATTGAATTTTGAATTGATAAGTTTAAAACGACGCTTGCAATTCGATTTTTTTCAATTTTCATGGTCGGAAGGGGGCGTGGCCAAAATCAAAAACAAACTTGATCTGCGTACCCAAAGGGTAGAAGGGTATTATGGCTTTGTGCCGACCGAAAATGTATGTAACAAGCAGAAGGAAGCATCTCCGACCCCATAAAGTATATATATTCTTGATCAGCGTCAACAGCCGAGACGATATAGCCATGTCCGTCTGTCCGTCTGTCCGTCTGTCCGTATGAACACCTAGATCTCAGAGACTATAAGAGATACAAATTTTTCGCGTCAGTATGTCTTATTGTTGCACGCAGATCAAGTTTGTTTTTGATTTTGGCCACGCCCCTCCCGCCCCGTAAATCGAATAAAACCGAATTGCAAGAGTCGTTTTAAACCTAGAACGTTCAATTTTGGTACGCGCAATACTAATCACCATATTATCAGATAAAAACACAGAAGTTATTAAGATATTACTTTTATAAGGCGTTTCCATGTGCAGCTGCACTTACTTAGTTTCTATGACACTCCGCGACATAATAATGGTGTTCAATAAACTAACTAAAGTGCCGCCAAGCTAATAATTTCGAACAAAGAAAATTTTGATATATTATTATGGTATTTTTAGTATAATTTTTTTTAGTACTTTTTCAGTATATTTTTGAAAAATATAATATTTTGATGGTAAAATTGGGTGGCGGGTATTTCACAGTCGAGCAGTTCAGTGATCATTTTCCTGTGCGTCTTTTCAAGTTTCCCAGAAATGAGTTATCACATGCACAATGGGTTGCAAATTTCAAATTACAAACTGAGGTTAATATTGACGGAACGTCCATTTGCAATTTACATTTTAATAAGAAGAATTTAGGACAAAAAAATTATTGCTAGGTGCTGTGCCCACTCTTCGCTTCTTTAATGCACCCGATTTACATTTAAATTTTTGTCAGCCTATAGCCATCTCTGAGGAGAGATGAGAGATGCCATGACCTTGAAGGTGGGCAATATGGGCCTGTTAATAGTGAAATGGCTGATAGTGAGCAATTGGAAAGCTCGTTTTGTTCCAATTGTATAAAAAGGGAACAAAACGAAAAGTATTACAGGGACAAATACTAGTTGTAATATTTTAAGAAAGAGAAATGCCAATTTGCGAAGGTTGATGTTTTTTCACTGCAAACGTAGTTATCGACAAAAAATTCTAATCTTCTTGACCAAATTTTAAAAGTCCCTTATATTTCTAAAGAAGCTAAATGCTTATTAAAAAAAAGCAATCTTAGAATAGTGCCGAAAGGTTAATAACCCAAAATATTAACTTTTTTCGGCAAGAACATATAATTGTTTGAGAGATGTTCTGAAACTAAAGCTACCTTCAAGTAGTACTTTAATACGTTGGGCACTGTTGAAGAATATGTCCCCAGGGTTTCAGCCCGACTTGCCTTCAAATTTGCAACAAATTGTTAGTAAGATGACTCATAAGGGAAGAGAAGCGGTTCACCTATTTGATGAAGTGAGGATTAAGCGAGGTACAACAGTACAACACTGCTTTATATGAAATTCAGGGGTTTGAATCAGGTGGCATCGTTCGTAAAGCAGAATTATCTCAGGAAGTTTGTGTTTTCATGGCCAGGGGATTGTCCAAAAATTGGAAATATGTCCTTAGTTATCATGCTTCCGCTACAGGTTTAAAAAGACAAGTTCTTAGTGAGAAACTTGTGTATAATTTGGGAGTCGCCAGAAATGTTAGGTTTAAATGTCAGAGCAATTGTTTGCGATCAGGGACCTTGCAATAGAACATTTTTTGAATAGTTTGGGCGTACATGATAATGATTCCTCCTTTGAGTTAAAAATCGCGTAAGCTTTATGCCATGTATGATGTTCCGCATTTAATAAAATCTTTAAGAAATACTCTTTTAAAATATAATCTTCATACACCCGATGGAATTGTTTCTTGGGCAATTGCCAGAGAGTTATTTGAAAACGATTCAAAGAACTCTACTAGACTTTGCGTAAAGTTAACGTTCAAGCACGTAAATCCTAACAATTTTGAGAGGATGAAAGTTAAATATGCCACCCAGGTTTTTAGTCATAGCGTTGCCGCTCTTATCCGAAGTGTTAGACTCTGGAGGCTTTTCGGACAAGAGAGAATGAGCAGCTTCTACTTCTATTTTTATTGAAAAGTCAATAGACTTTTTGATTGCTTGAATAGCCATGTTGGTTTTACTGAGAATATCCTTGTTCAAAATTATCTTTTGGAAATGCGGGACTATTTCTAGGGATTGGTGAGTCCTTTCAAAGTCTATTGCATTGTTGGTCTCATATTAATAATTTCGTCGGTCCTGGGGTTAGCAGAAAGGTTTTGGAGTGAATATTCAGATAGGTTTTTCATAGCGACAGCAAAACTGAATCAGGACCCTTTAGAGAACTTATTTTATTTAATAAGGTCCAGTGGAGCTACTAACGCCAATCCCATGTCAAGAATGCTTTCGATGAAGATGTTTACTTCAAATTTACCAGTTGGAAATTGTGCTCCAGATGCAGATGCAATGTTATTGAATGTTATTCAAAATTGTGGTCAGGAGCAAGTTGTTTCAGGTTTTATCAAAATGGAAAATGTTTTTCGTGTGCTGCCCTTCCATATGAATGCCGCCGAATCGGTTCTGCTTGAGGCTGCGGGAAAATTCAGCTGCTTTCCCACAACCATCAAGCATGTCGGGCTGCATCTTCTAGGAACCAGTGGGCAACTGACCATTTCAGATGTCCAAGGTGCATTTAGTGACAATTCATTGAGATATTTTGCAGGTTATTTGTTGTATAGATTGGATAGGAAGTATGACTGCGATCTATGCTACAATTTATGGAAGCCATCCTGTAAAATGCAAGATTCGTCAGAATATTTAATACTTCATAAAAATTTTTTCCTTTAATTTAAGTCTAAGACTGCAAGCTTCATCGGACTCTTTTTTTCGCATAACAAATTACATTTTTAATATTTTGAATTTTTTTGAATTTTTTGAAAGAAATCCCCAAATTTGTCGAGTGAAGCAAAAAATAGTGCACGGAAACTGAAAATTCAATAGTAGTACATGAAAGTTGTGTCGATTACTGTAGACCAAAAAAAAATACTAAAAAAATATACTAAAAATACCAAAATAATATATCAAAATTTTATTTGTTCGAAATTATTAGCTTGGCGGCACTTTAGTTGGTATATCTAACACCATTATTATGTCGCGGAGTGTCATAGCAACTAGCTAGGCTAGCTTTCAAAAATATACTGAAAAAATACTTTTAAAATTATTCTAAACAAGTAAGAAAGCTACAGTAGAGTTTGCTCGACTGTGAGATACCCGCCACCCAATTTTACCATCAAAATATTATATTTATATAATAGTATAAAAATATACTGAACTAAGTAAGAAAGCTACAGTCGAGTTTGCTCGACTGTGAGATATCCGCCACCCAATTTTACCATCAAAATATTATATTTTTCAAAAAATACTAAAAAAATATACTAAAAAATACCAAAATAATATATTAAAATTTTCTTTGTTCGAAATTATTACTTTGGCGGCACTTTAAGTAGTTTATTGAACACCATTATTATGTCGCGGGGTGTCATAGCAACTAGCTAGGTGCAGCTGCACGTGGTAACGCCTTTTAAAAGTAATATCTTAATAACTTCTGTGTTTTTTATCCGATTGTAACTAAATACGCAGATATCATTAAAATGGTGATTAGTACTATGCGTACCAAAAAGTGAACGTTCTAGGTTTAAAACGACGCTTGCAATTCAGTTATTTTTCATTTTGCATGGGCGGATGGAAGGGCATCAAAATTTTCATTGTTCGAAATTATTAGCTTGCCGGCACTTTAGTTGGTTTATTGAACACCATTATTATATCGCGGAGTGTCATAGCAACTAACTAGGCAGCACTAACAGTTGCACGTGGTAACGCCTTATAAAAGTAATATCTTAATAACTTTTGTGTTTTTTATCCGATTGTAACCAGATTTCCCGAGATCATTAAGATGGTGGTGTGATGGTATTGTGCGTACCAAAAGTCTAGGTTCTAGGTTTAAAACGACTTGCAATTTAGTTTTAGTTTTTTTTAATTTGACATGGACGTGGGCTGTTGACGCTGATCAAGAATATATATACTTTATGGGGTCGGAGATGCTTCCTTCTGCCTTTTACATACATTTTCGGTCGGCACAAAGCCATAATACCCTTCTACCCTTTGGGTAGGCGTATAACAACAATTAGTCCTAGCTGAAAATCGAATACATAAAATTTGATTATAGCTCAACACAATTGCATTTTTGCATTAACATACATATGTGTATTCACCAACAACAACGCAGCAGCAGTACGTTCGAATGCAACCGCTAACGCAGATATCATTAAGATAGTGATTAGTATTGAGCGCACCAAAATTGAACGTATTAGGTTTAGAACGACGCTTGCAGTCCAGTATTTTTCAATTTGCATGGGAGGAAGGGGCGTGGCCAAAATCAAAAACAATAAGACATACTGTCGCGAAAAATTTGTTGCTCCATCTTTTATAGTCTCTGAGATCTAGGTGTTCATACGGACGGACAGACGGACAGAAGGACACGGCTTTATCGTCTCGGCTGTTGACGCTGATCAAGAATATATATACTTTATGGGGTCGGAGATGCTTCCTTCTGCCTGTTACATACATTTTCGGTCGGCACAAAGCCATAATACCCTTCTACCCTTTGGGTAGGCGGGTATAAAAACGATCGAACATTACTTGTTCTCTTTGACTCAGGGTCGTTTTTCAGACTCCCTGCTTATTCCATACGGACTGATTGATGAATTGACTAATAGTAATACAGGACCTTTTCAGAGGTCTCCTTTGGATGGTCATCCACGACTTTTGGCGGTGAAAGAGCGAAGGGCTTGCAAACCAGTATCCGAGTAATAACGGATCCACTTAAATTTGAAAAAGCAAGGAAAGATCATTAAAAATATTATCAGAAGAAGAAAAAAGTCATTGAAATATACAGTCAGGGATTCAGAACCTCATCCCGGACCGGAAGGACAGGGACACGGTATTCACTGGTATACCGACGGGTCAAAAACTGATCAGGGGGTTGGAGCTGGGATCTTTGGACCCAACTCTAAAACCTCAATTGCTATGGGCAAATGGCCCACAGTCTTCCAATCTGAGGTTCAAGCCATCGAGTTCTGCTGCCGTCTGATCCTAGAGAAGGGGATTAGAGGAGCGAACATCTACATCTTCTCTGACAGTCAAGCCGCCATCTTAGCCCTCTCCTCCAAAAGAGTAAGCTCTCGACTGGTGGCCGATTGCTGGAACTACCTCCAGAGACTGTCTCTTATTAACAATGTCACCCTTCTATGGGTACTTGGACACTCTGGTATCCAGGGCAATAAGCTGGCGGACGCACTTGCGAGGGCCGGTTCGTCAGCTATTTTTTCTGGCCCTGTGGCATGGTTTGGTCAACCATCTCAGCTATTGTTAAAACCTGTGCTGTTAGGTTGACTGATCGCTACTGGTCGGTCCAACTAGGGATGCGGCAAGCCAAGGAGCTTATCAATCCCGTGCTCGACCGGAAAACCAGCTTACTTTCCAGGAGGGATCTTCACCTCCTCGTTGGCTTTCTTAGTGGCCATCATACGGTGAACAATCACCTCACCAAAATGCGTCTGTCTTCTGATGCTGAGTGCAGACTTTGCAAAGAGGACGACGAGACAACCAAACACATTCTGTGCGACTGTCCAGCCTTGGTGTGGACTAGGAGGAAACATCTGCACGTGGATACCGCAGGTCCCGAGCATAATGTGCGTTCCTCGACAAAACATCTGCTCTGCTTCATTAGGGAACCAGAGCAACTTTTGTCTAGTTAGGGAGAGCCTATAGGCACAAAAGACCTCCATGGTCGCAGTGCCTCGCACCTTCTCTGTTGGGAGACTCCCTTTTTCAAATAATAATAATAATAATAATACAGTCAGGAGAGGTCGTATATGTTACGATAAATAAAAAGAAGTTCGAAATGGTCGAAGTTCAGAAATTATGTTAAGAGGACAGAAATAATAACGTTAAAAAAATATATTAGAATATTATAAAAACCTAATAACCGTTCAGATTTTTCTTGCTATTGTTTTGATTTTTCTTGCTATCTTAAATAGAGATATTATATATAATATCTGGCCATCAGTCGTCAGAGGCAGCAAAAGGGTCCTACTGTCGGAAGTGCGGCTATACTCTTTAAGCGAGGGCGGCTAGAACCAGGTCCATAATTGTATTCGGACGAAGATCGTGAATCCATAAATCACTCCAATCCATGGCGGAACAGCATACGCTGATGGATGCACGGCCGGAGGATAGCCCGGTCTCTAGTATACGGACTCTGGATACCTGTCGCCATCCAGTTTAATTTAGACTTTCCACGGTACGCGAATAGTCTCTGTCCGCCTAGTCCTGGGATCAATTGACACCATTAACCCTGAGCGCATCAATCCCCAAAATGCTATTATAGGCTAGGCGCTACTCTCTTGACATTGGTCAACTATATATTAGCTATCCAACGAAGACATTTGTCTATAATGAAATAAGACCTCTGTTCTGCTTTCATTGGTTTTCAGATCAAGAGGTAATGATTAATAGAAGCAGTTTGGGGCATTAGTATTACGACGCGAGAGGTGAAATTCTTGGACCGTCGTAAGACTAACTTAAGCGAAGGCATTTGCCAAAGATGTTTTCATTAATCAAGAACGAAAGTTAGAGGTTCAAAGGCGATCAAATACCACCCTAGTTCTAACCATAAATGATGCCAGCTAGCAATTGGGTGTAGCTACTTTTATAGCTCTCTCAGTCGCTTCCCGGGAAACCAAAGCATTTGGCCTCCGGGGGAAGTATGGTTGCAAAGCTGAAACATAAAGGAATTGACAGAAGGGCACCACCAGGAGTGGAGCCTGCGGCTTAATTTGACTCAACACGGGAAAACTTACCAGGTCCGAACATAAGTATGTAAGACAGATTGATAGCTCTTTCTCGAATCTATGGGTGTAGGGGTAACCCTTGATAAAAGACTAAATTGGAACCCACCTCTGCAACACTCCACCACTAAGGCAACTCAAGCCATGTGGGCCTGTAAGAGATTCTTTGATAGAATCTGGGGTTTCAAATCAGACGTATAACGATACGCTGCTGTTGTGTGGTGGTCAAAAATTACTCAAGCCACTGTAATCAGCAAATGCAATAAATTGCACAGGATGCTGCACTGACAGATGCACTTCGTAACTGTATATAAAAAGTTCCAATCCGGGCTTCTAGCTACCGCTGGTATACCGACGGTTCTTCAGCCGTCAGATCCTTGAGAAGGGGATTAGATGAGTGAACATCTACATCTTCTCTGCCAGTCAAGCGGCCTCAAAAGAGAAAGCTCTCGTTTGGTGACCGATTGCTCGAACTGCTCCCAAAAACTGTCTATAAATAACGTCACCCTTCTATGGGTACCTGGACACTCTGGTATTCAGGATAATGAGGTGACGGACGAACTTGCGAGGGCCGGCTCATTAGACCCTTTTTCCGGCCCGAGCCCGTCTGTGGCGTGTGGTGGTCAACAATTTCGGCTTTTGTTAAAACCCCCAGGTTTAGGTTGACTAACCGCTACTGCTCTGTCCAATCAGGGATGCGAAAGTCCAAGAAGCTTATCAATCCCGGGGTTGACCGAAGAACTAGCTTACTCTCCAGGAGTGATCTTCACCTCCTTGTTGGCTATCTTAGTGGCCATCACACGGTTAACTATCACCTCACTAAAATGCGTTTGTCTTCTTTTGCTGAGTGTAGACTCTGCAAAGAAGACAATGAGACAACCAGACATATTCTATGCGACTGTCCAGTCTTCGTATGGACTAAGAGGAAACATATGAACGCGGGTACCACAGGTCCCGAGCATATTGTGCGTTCTTCGACGGAAGATTTGCTTTGCTTTATCAGGGAAGCATATCAGCTTTTGAATATAAAGGGAGAGCTTATATATATTCAAAAGCTGATCCCTAAAGTAGAATGCTTCACTAAAGTAGAATTTTGCTAAATTTAAAATAGCAACCAACGGTAAACTCATGATGTACATGAAACAAGTAGGAAAGCTACTGTCGAGGTTGCTCAACTGTGAGATACCCGCCACCCAATTTTATCATCGAAATATTATAGTTTTCAAACATAACAAGTAGGAAAGCTACAGTCGAGTTTGCTCTACTATGAGATACCCGCCACCCAATTTTACCATCAAAATATTATATTTTTTAAGCAATATCGTCTCGCCTGTTGACGCTGATCAAGAATATATATACTTTATGGGGTCGGAGATGCCGAAAATTTGGTTGCTCTAGGTCTTATAGTCTCTGAGATCTAAGTGTTCATACATACATTTTCGGTTGGCACAAGTCATTATACCCTTCTACCCTTTGGGTAGGTGGGTCTTAAAATATACTGTGATACCGTAAATAGCCAACATGTTGTGGATCACGGACTGTGTTTTTAAACAAATATGCTAGCGATATGAAAGCAGACCAGGAAAAAGTGAACTTGAAAGGAAACTTGCTCATACAATTTGAAAATTTTATACTATATACTATATTATAAGGATTGGTGATGAAGCCGGCGAAGCATTACATCAGAGACACGTACGCAGCATCAGAGACATAGCAAATAAACAACAGAATTTCAAGAATTGCATATACCTGCAACAAAAATTCACATAATCACAGTACCTCAGCGAATGTCTCGCAAACTATGTAAAGTCAACTAGGGACGTTAAGAACCTTCTTCCATGCCACACATGACGAATATCGATAATGCATCCTATTAAGTCACCTAATTCGAGACAAAAACGATCCTTTTACGGTTTGTCTATTAATACGAATGTCGCCAAACAAGCGGAATTGGGAGCCTCTTCGATTACTCCAAATTTTAGGGTGCGATCAACATCTGCGCATAATTTCAATCGGCTTTGTATATATCTATGAAAAGTTCAACTCAGTTGCTCTTACCCAACCCATATCTCTCGAATGAAGGGTTTCTGTTCGAGATTAAGCAACATTTTATGGGAATGGTCAATATCTGCCTGTAATTCGTTAATGATTGAAGGTGATGGAGAGTTTTACACCTCCTGATTGAAGCCTATCTACCTTGAGATCTGTTGGTTTACCCATATCGGTAATTATTCTTATTATGACTCATTTGGCTTCTATCAAATCTCTACTACTGACTTCTAATAATGAAGTTAACTCCAATTATATAATACTCGTATATCTTCCCTTGACTATCTAAGAATCCATTTCGAATTTTTCTGTAGTATCTGTGCAGTTCATTTATATGTGTGTTACATTATATGTGCTTACATTATATGCTTCGCATTTGTTAATTCTGTTTTGTGTTCATTTCTGATAATCTTAAGTAATGGTTTTTCTTTTAAATTTGGGATCTTTTGTGAATGCCAGGGTGTAATAAGTTGTCATGTACATCTATTATATTATGATTTAATTAAAATCTGCATAAGTCTATTTCGATTGCCGAAAAGTTAGCAATGGGTTTCAAAATCTTGATTAGTTTATCGTTTATTTTGTCTCCATTCTATAGGTTAACTGTCATGGACCTTGCCACTTTGATTGAGTTAGGAATAAAATTTCTATAAAATCCACATAAGCCCAGAAATGATTTTATTTGATTTCTGATCGTTTTTTTTTTTTTTTTATTATACTTTGTTTTTATTTATTGAATCTTCTCATTTTTGAGACTAACAATAAGTGTATAAAATCTTATACTATAACCTAGCTAACAGTCATGTAGACTGGAACATTAGAAATGGCCCTGACAAATTATGGCTGGGTTGGAAGGTCGGTACGTTGCAGGCGGGATCGGTTGGAAACCCGAGTCAAGACCCTTGCGAGGGGACTTGGGTGGACAGAGAGGTTTTCATTATAGGACGCTTTTTGCTTGTCTATTTCATCTTTTACTGCGAAAATGCCGAGGTCCCTGTGGATATTTTGGTTTCGAATATACCATGGTGCCCCAGTGATAGTTCGCAGGATCTTTGATTGAGCACGCTGTATGATATCAATGTTGGTTCTGCTCGCGTTCCCCCAAAGCTGGGAGCCATACGTCCAGATTGGCTTAAGAGTGGAGTTATAGAGCAGGACCTTATAGTCCAGGCACAAGGGCGATCGGGCGTTTATAATCCAGTGGAGGCTGCTGGCTTTCAGCTTTAGGTGTAATTTCTTGCATTCGATATGTCTACGCCATGTTAGACGTCTGTCGAGATGGATGCCGAGATACGTTACTTCGTTGACTTGGGAGATCTGCGTGCTATTCAGGCAGAGCGAAGGGCAAGTTTGCCTGTTAAGAGTAAACGTTATGTGTTTACACTTTTGTTCGTTTATTTGGATACGCCAGTCAGATAGCCACTTCTTTTTGAGTTGGGTTGATGCACGGACTGGGCATCTGGAGCGGCTAAGGATCGCAGTGTCGTCAGCAAAGGTGGATGTTGTTAGTAGGTCACTTGTGGGAATGTCCGCTGTGTAGAGGACGAATAGAGTTGGCCCAAGTGCGCTGCCTTGTGGGACTCCAGCTTCGATAGTGTAGTTGTCGGATATTGTTGTGTTGCACCTCACTGCGAAGGCTCTGTTGTAGAGGTAAGATTCAAGGAGTTTATGAGTGTACCCAGGCAAGTGTGCTTTAATTTTATGCATAAGACCTTTGAGCCAGACGCGGTCAAATGCTTGAGATACATCGAGGAATATCGCGCTGCAATATTCTCAAAGCTCGAAGGCTGTGCGAATCTCTGATGTTATTCTGTTAACTTGCTCGATAGTACCGTGTTTTTCTCTGAAGCCAAATTGATGGGATGGGATAATGTTGTGAGCGAGTTGGGTTGATGCACGGACTGGGCATCTGGAGCGGCTAAGGATCGCAGTGTCGTCAGCAAAGGTGGATGTTGTTAGTCGGTCACTTGTGGGAATGTCCGCTGTGTAGAGGACGAATAGAGTTGGCCCAAGTGCGCTGCCTTGTGGGACTCCAGCTTCGATAGTGTAGTTGTCGGATATTGTTGTGTTGCACCTCACTGCGAAGGCTCTGTTGTAGAGGTAAGATTCAAGGAGTTTATGAGTGTACCCAGGCAAGTGTGTTTTAATTTTATGCATAAGACCTTTGAGCCAGACGCGGTCAAATGCTTGAGATACATCGAGGAATATCGCGCTGCAATATTCTCTAAGCTCGAAGGCTGTGCGAATCTCTAATGTTATTCTGTTAACTTGCTCGATAGTACCGTGTTTTTCTCTGAAGCCAAATTGATGGGCTGGGATAATGTTGTGAGCTTCCATATATGGTATTATGCGCGTTAGAAGGCATTTTTCGAAAAGTTTGGACAGGCATAATAATAAACTTATTGGTCTGTAAGATGACGGGATCGTGTGATCTTTTCCAGGCTTCGGTATCATTATTATAATTGATTTTTTCCATTTACTTGGGTAGTAGCCGAGACTTATGATGCCATTGATGAGCTTACAGATGACCCCAACAGCACAGTACGGAAGTTCCATTATCATTTTTGTAGTTATTAGGTCCTGGCCTGGAGCCTTTTTTGGTTTTAGCTCCCTAATGATTTTTGTAATCTCGTTCGGCCGAAATGAAGTTGGCGTTAATTCCGTCTCGGAGTGAATTTGCGGAAGAACATGTGCATTTGCTGAGGGGTTCGGCTGGAAGACGCCTCTGAGATGTAAGGCAAATGTTTCGGCTCTGTCTTTGTCGCTGCGGGCCCAGCAACCTGAAGAATTTCTTATTGGGGTTACGGTTTCAGTCGGAGAGCTTAGATTTGGGTGAGCCCTCCACAAGGGATGCTTTGTACTAGTTGGCGATAGTTTTTCTATATATTTTAGTTGTGCGTTTTCAGCATCTTGCTTCAGAGCCCGGCTTAGTTTGCGGGTGGCTTCATTAAGCCGTTGCTTTGAGCATGGTGACCTGCTGGTTTGCCACGCCCGTCGCAGACGCCTTTTTTCCAGAACCAGCTGTTCAATTTGCAGGCTGGTTTTGAACGTCTTAATTTTCACATCCTTCCCTTTTGGTGTTGAGATCCTGGCTGCTGTGACGAGTACCTCTTCCAGCGCGGCGGTAGAGTAGTCGATGTCCGATTCGATATTTAGTTGAGGAGTTAGCTCAATGTGGGAACTTACATACTTTCTGTATTTCATCCAGTTGGTGTTGTGCGACGTCAGCCTATGGGGGTGGTCCGTAATTTCTGGGCTTTGGAGAAGGGTTAACAACAAGGGCGAGTGGTCGGATGAGAGATCCGACAGGGCCATGGCGCTTATAAGATCGCGTGGGATGTTTTCGTCACCGCGAAATCAATTAGATCTGGGATCTTTCTGGGGTCTGCAGGCCAATATGTGGGGCTACCAGGAGAGACGTAGTCCAATTTATTGCTCACTTTTATAAGTGCGTTATACAGTTGCCTTCCCTTGGGGGTCACGAGGCGTGATCCCCAGTGCGTGTGTTTGGCATTGTAGTCTCCTGCAGCTATTAAGCGATCCCCCAGTGTGTTGTAGAAGTCCATGAATTGACCTTCAGAGATAGTAAATCGAGGTGGGCAGTAGACAGCGGCAATGCAAAGGTTGCCGTTTCCTGACTGCACATTTATGGACCTGGCTTGCAGGTAATTTGTTGCAAACCTTTGGTGAAAGTGGTGTTTGATGCGTTCTCTGATTAAGATGCCAGTTCCACCGTGGGCTTTCCCATCCGGATGATCTGTGCGGTAGAAGGTATAACCTCTTATATGGAAGTTATATCTCCCTGTGAGGTGTGTTTCAACCAGCAGCATGACGTCGATGTGATTTATATTTAGGAATTGCGTTATTTCCAGGTTATGCCGTGAAATGCCGTTGGCATTCCACATAGATATACGTAGGTTAGACATTTATTATTTGGACTGTTGAGCTACAAGCAACTGAATCACCATGTTCTGATTCTGAACAAGGGTTTGCATAATTGTTTTCATGAATGACATGAGTTTCATCATACTTTGTTGCATGGTATACATCATAGATTCCAAATTGCTTTGCGGCTGCATCGGGACCTGCTGAGTATTTTCTGAGTGTGGCTGAAGTGGATTTTCCATGCCTGATCGTAGTGCTTCGGCGTATGAGAAGCCCTTAGTGGTATTTAGCGGACCGAATGATGATCTGGCTGCCTTGGCGAAAAATACGTCTGGCGTACTTTTTTGAGTTATAATACGCATTTTGCGTATTTTGTTGACGCGTAGCTGTCGCTCGTTGCATGCGACTCTTCAGCTCCTTGTAGACCGCACAGCCTCTGTAGTTTGCCGTATGGTTTCCTCCACAGTTGCCACATTTTTCTTTAAGGGGTCTTCTTTGTTTGCGGGGCAGTTTACGGAGTTGTGGAAGTCTCCGCAGACTACGCAGACTGCCCGAAGTGTGCAGTATGTCTTTTGTGTGTCCATACTCCTGGCAGTTTGTGCATTGAAGAGGGCCGATGCGTTTGTGTGGTTCTTCCACGGTGATCCTTCGATGCAATAAGAGCTGCAGCTTGTAGATTGGGTGCACTTCGTTTTTCTTTAAGGCTTTGCTATCTGGTTCGAGCTCGACCTTGAAGAGTGGTTGCAGTTTTTTATTCCTGTTGATAATGTTGCTGACATTTTGGCATAGAAGCCTTTGGCTTTAAGGGCTTCTTGAATCTCAGAGGGGGCGACGTCGGGTTCAATTCCTTTAAGTACAACTTGCAGTCCCTTGCTGCTTTTTAGTTGGTAGGTGTAGAAGTTCTTTTTTGTTTCCTCCAGGTACTTAGACACAGCTCGGAAGTGTTCTTCGGACTTCGTTTGAACTTTAGTTTCGTGGATGTTCCCTTTAATAAGTTGAACAACATGAAAATTATCGTTCCCGACCAGCGCAACAATTTTGTTGACCAGGGCGTTAGAGCTTTTTTCCTTATATAAATAGGTGGGGCTTTGGTTTCTTTTGGGTCTCCTGCCCCAGCTCTGCTTGGTTGTTCTCCGCCTCTGCTAAGATGGAAAAACGGTTATCATTGGAACTTCTAGTTTCGTCGTTGCTTTTGTTGATACGGTTGATCTTTGGTTTATTACCAACCGTGTTTACTGGACTAAGCTTACGCTTAATCTGAATGTAGCGATCCATACCGGTCTGTATAGCCGGGACCGCTTGTTGCTTATCGAAGCTTACTGTTTTTGTTGACATTGCAATTTGCTCTGCGGCCGTTGGCACCGAATTCCAACTACCAATATTGGTAGTTGGTTTTGTTGTTGGTGGTGCTTTTGCTGCGACTGCGGAAATTGTAGCGCTGCTTGTTGTTGGAGCTTCTTCCATAGAAGCCGGCGGTGGTGGGGTTGGGCATTGGTAGCTCCATGATGTAGGAGTTGGGGTGAGCGGAGGGTGAGCAAGAGCTCGCTCTCTTGCTGTCGACGGTCAGTAGAGCCGGGTTGCAATTTGTTGACTTGCTTTCTTCAACGATATCGCGTGTTGAGAAGTAAGAGTAACAAGCGTTTCTTGGATTTAGGGAGCTTCTACGCTCATTCTTTTGGAACGCTGCTCATTTTTTGAGCTTATGACGCGTGGCACTTATTAAATTAAGTCAAATATACACTTGAACTATCATAACACCAGTTATAATTATATATATTTTTCTTTGGCGTTACTTTGCGCAAGGTGCCTGACAATTGTTATTCATGTAGTTTAGACTACTAATTTCAAATTCGCTACTTTTTCTCCACTTTGATTTGTTAGTTCTTATTTTCACCGACAAAAGACGGAGAACACCGACCGACGAAGCCTCGCACTAAAAAACGCGTCCAACTCGTACAACGGTCTGATCGCGAATCAATTTCTGATCGTGAGTTCCTAATAGTTCTTGGAGATGTTAATATTTCTGGAATTTCGTGGCTTTCGTGATGTAAGTCCAATGTATTGAATGCTTCGTCAACTTATGTCTTTGTTGACAGTCTTCATACCCGCCTACACAAAGGGTAGAGGGGTATGATGGCTTTCTGCCGACGGAAAATGTATGTAACAGGCAGAAGGAAGCATCTCCGACCCCATAAAGTATATATATTCTTGATCAGTGTCAACAGCCGAAACGATATAGCCATGTCCGTCTGTCTGTCAGTCCGTTTGAACACCTAGATCTCAGAGACTATAAGAGATAGAGCAACCAAATTTTCGAAATAGTGTGTGTAATTATTACACGCAGATCAAGTTTGTTTTTGATTTTGGCCACGCCCCCTTCCGCCCCCCGAAAATCTAATAAAACCGAATTACAGGCGTAATTTTAATCATAGAATGCTTATCACTATCTTAAGGATCTCTGAAAATTTGGTTACAATCGGATAAAAAACACAAAAGTTATTAAGAAATTACTTTTTATAAGGCGATACCACGTGCAGATGCACCTAGCTAATTGCTAGGACACTCCGTGACATAATAATGGTGTTCAATATACCAACTAAAGTGCCGCCAAACTAATAAATTCAGTATATTTTTTTTAGTATTATTTAGTATATTTTTAAAAATATAATATTTTGATTGTAAAATTGGGCGGCGGGTATCTCACAGTCTAGCAAGCTCGACAGTAGCTTTTTTACTTGTTTTGACATAGCATTGTCTGAAATCAATGCTATACAAAATTGTCTAATTAATATTATTGATTTGGTTTTTGTTTTGGATCAAAATACCTGGGCAGTGTGCAGATCTAACCCTATTTCACCTGAGGATCCCTTTCACCCTACACTGGAGGCGTTGATTGATCTCCGGAACACCGATTTTAATAACTTTCTCACCTTCCGTCGAACACTGACTGGGTCCAACTTTCTTCGTGTGTTGACCTTGTTAATGCAATTGAGTTTTTTTATTCTTTGTACAATAAACTCTGTTTGATGCTTGTGTTCGTTTTGGTACTCCACAATTGTCAAATAGACCGTTATGGTTAAAGAATACAAAGTTAATGAATTAAATAAGGAAACTGACGGATTTTTTAGTTCTTTGCTAAGGTTCTGTGCAAAGGCACTCAGTAAAGCACTTTTAAAATTATTTGATTTGTCTGTAAAGTCGGGTCTTTCCCAAATCTTTGGCAAAAGGAAATAAATCTAACGTTCAAAACTATATAAGTTCTTTAAGTTCTCTGCTATTCCCAAAGCATTTGAGAAACTAATAACTTCTCAGCTGCAACACTACGGTAAATCGATAATTTGCCCCTACAAGTTCTTCTGTATCTAAGACAGTCCAAGTCACTTCCGTCATACCCCAAGGAAGACATTTAGACCAGTTGCTGTTTATATTATTCATAAATAATCTTCCATCCGTTATGCATGTATGGGGATGATGTTAAGATTTGTCTGGCTTTTAATGATCCCTTATATAGTCTCAGATGGTAATCAGTTTTTAATCGCGGCGTGTCATAAATTTATTAAATATAAATTGAAATTAATGTAAACTTTTAGTGGCATTCCCCATTTAAACAATTATAATCTTGACAACACACAAGTTGAGCTAATAGAGTCAGTAACTGATTTAGGTATCATTCTTGAAATTAATGTTTGAAAAGCATATTTTGTGAGCTTCTTAATCAGTACAGAAACAATATCTTTTCTTTTAGTAGATTTCTCTTACTAAGCCTTCCTTCTGTTTCTGACCGTGTATAACTATGTAGTCTTTCTACATACGTGTAGATTAATTATTGGTAAAATTGACTCCTTGCAGTTGACAAGCCAGATTAACTTTATCGATCCGATCAGAATGACTAGAAATTTTCCTCCTCTCTCTCTCTTTCTCGTTGTAGTACTAACTATGCCAGTCATAATTGTTTTCATATATTAATAATTTTCTGATGTGATTAAGTATATTTCTTTTTGCTTGGTTGGCTTGATCGTACTGCCGTTAGTACGTAAATATGCCAGATTCGTTTGTCAACATTGGAATGTGTTGCGTGAATTGAGTGGTTTGGATTGCTAACGAAGAATGAATTTTCATAAAGACGAGGTACTTGAAATTTCGTACACTTTTGTTGCTGAGTTTGTAAGTCACTGGGGTAGCCCCGAGTTGTTCGCCATTTAAAATGCGACGAATGCTTGTGAGTCTCCAGCTCTGACGTAGACAGACTGACGGTTTATCTTATGCGGAATTTTTTGTTAACTTGATGAATTATAATGTCTTATCTGGAGGGTCTGGAGGATTATTTATGTACTTAATCATACACGTAGTTCAATTCTATCCGGCAACTAGAACGCTGATTCTGGGATCCTTTGAATGAATTTAATTTCGAGCATATCTCATCACGTTACTGATCATATCCTACTGACTGCGCAAATTAATATCACATTTTATTTTTTTTAAAAACAAGTAGGAACGGCTGCAGTCAAGCTTTGACTGTACGATCTCATGGATTTTAAGAGTGCATGTGGAAGTTAGAGCATAAAAGATATTATGAAAATTATGATAATTATTGGGTAAAACCAGCAAGAAAGTTACTATCGAGTTAGCTCGACTGTGAGATACCCGTCACCCAAATTTACTGAATGGAAGAATAATAAAAATATAATCAAAATATTATATTATTCAAAAATATACTGGAAAATATACTAAAAATATACAAAAAATAAACCAAAACAAACCTAAATAAATTTTGTTTAAAATTCTTAGCCTGGCTTAGCACTTCATTATGTTTATTGAACACCATTAATATGTCACTGAGTGACAACTAGCTGAACAGGCAGCTGCACCCGATTTCGATTTATAAAAGTACTTCTTGAATAACTTCTTTGAAAATTATAATTAGTATTGTGTGATGATGCTTGGAATTTTTTTTTTCGATTTACGGGGGCGGAAGGGGGGGTGGCCAACATCTAAAATATACTTCATTTGCCCACCGAGTTTTTCATGTTGTCTCCAAATTTTATAATCTCTGAGATCTCGATGTTCATACAGACAGGCGGACAGACGAACTTTTGTCCTCTTCATCAGAGTTATAGCTCTGTCCCTGCTATCAGCTGTGTTTAAAGAACCTATTGGTAACTTCATCATAGTTGAAGTTCTGCTTCTGCTAACATTACTTAAGTTTGCACAGCAAACTTACATATGATAAGTAATATATATTTGACTATTAATATATATTTGATAAAGAGTTTTTAAACCAAGTCCTGTATTTTTTTTTTTGTATGCTTTGCTTTTATTTATTGACTCTTCTCATTTTCGAGACTAACAATAAGTGTATCAAATGTTATACTAACAGTCATGTAAACTGGAACAGGGGAAATGGTCCTGACAAATTATGGCTGGGTTGGAAGGACGGTACGTTGCAGGCCGGATCGGATGGAAACCCAAGTCAAGAACTTTGCGAGGGGATTTGGATGGGCAGAGAGTTTTTCATTGTAAGACGCTTTTTGCTTGTCTATTTCATCTTTTACTGCGAAAATGCCGAGGTCCGTTGAATTCACCTTCAGAGATAGTAAACCGAGGGGGGCAGTAAACAGCGTCAATGCAAAGGTTGCCGTTTCCTGACTGCACATTTATGGACATGGCTTGCAAGTAATTCGTTGCAAACGTTTGGTGAAAGTGGTGTTTGATGCGTTCTCTGATTAAGATGCCGGTTCCACCGTGGGCTTTGCCATCCGGATGATCTGTACGGTAGGAAGGTATAACCTCTTATATGGAGGTTATATCTCCCTGTCAGGTGCTTTTCAACCAGCAGCATGGCGTCGAAGTGATTTACATTTAGGAATTGCGTTATTTCCAGTTTATGCCGTTGGCATTCAACGTGGATATACGTAGGTTAGACATTTCTTATTTGAACTGAATCACCATGTTCTGGTTCTGAACAAGGGTTTGCATACTTGTTTTCATAAATGACATGAGTTCCATTATACTTTGTTGCATGGTAAACATCACAGTTTCCAAATTGCTTTGTGGTTGCATCGGGACCTGCTGAGTGTTAATACCCGCCTACCCAAAGGGTAGAAGGGTATTATGGCTTTGCGCCGACCAAAAATGTATGTAACAGGCAGAAGGAAGCATCTCCGACCCCATAAAGTATATATACTCTTGATCAGCGTCAACAGACGAGACGATATAGCCATGTCCGTCTGTCCGTCCGTCTGTCTGTCTCTCCGTCCGAATGAACACCTAGATCTCAGAGACTATAAGAGATAGAGCAACAAATTTTTCGAGACAGTATGTCTTATTGTTGCACGCAGATCAAGTTTGTTTTTGATTTTGGCCACGCCTCCTCCCGCCCTCGTAAATCGAATAAAACCGAATTGCGAGCGTCGTTTTAAACCTAGAACGTTCAATTTTGGTACGCACAATACTAATCACCACCTTAATGATCTCTGCGAATTTGGTTACAATCGGATAAAAAACACAGAAGTTATTAAGATATTACTTTTAAAAGGCGTTACCACGTGCAACTGCTAGTGTTGCCTAGTTAGTTGCTATGACACTCCGCGACATAATAATAGTGTTCAATAAACCAAATAAAGTGCCACCAAGCTAATAACTTCGAACAAAGAAAATTTTGATATATTATTTTGGTATTTTTAGTATATTTTTTTTAGTATTTTTTCAGTATATTTTGAAAAATATAATATTTGGATGGTAAAATTGGGTGGCGGGTATCTCACAGTCGAGCAAACTCGACTGTAGCTTTCTTACTTGTTTCTGAGTATCTCTGTGAGTGAAGTAGATTTTCCATGGCTGTTTTTAGTGCTTTGGCGTAGGAGAAGCCCTTACTGGACCGAATGATGATCTGGCTGCCTTGGTGAAAAATACGTCTGGCGTACTTTTTGAGTTATAACACGTATTTTTTTGACGCGTAGCTGTCGCTCGTTGCATGCGACTCTTCAACTCATTGTAGACCGCACAGCCTTTGTAGTTTGCCGTATGGTTTCCTCCACAGTTGACACATTTTTTCTTTAAGGGGTCTTCTTTGTTTGCGGGGCAGTTTACGGAGTTGTGGAAGTCTCCGCAGACTACGCAGACTGCCCGAAGTGTGAATTATGTCTTTGTGTGTCCATACTCCTGGCAGTTTGTGCATTGTAGAGGGCCGTTGCGTTTGTGAGGTTCTTCCGCGGTGATCTTTCAATGCAGTAAGAGCTGCAGCTTGAAGGGTGGTTGCGGCTTTTTATTTCTGTTGATAATGTTGCTAACATTTTTGGCACAGAAGCCCTTGGCTTTTAGGGCTTCTTGAATCTCAGAGGGGGCGACGTCGGGTTCGATTCCTTTTAGTAAAACTTGCAGTCTTTTGCTGCTTTTTTCTCTCCAGGTACTTAGACACAGCTAGGAAGTGTTCTTCGGACTTCGTTTGAACTTTGGTTTCGTGGATGTTCCCTTTAATAAACGGAACAACCTGGAAATTATCGTCCCCGACCAGCGCAACAATTTTGATGACCAGGGCTTTAGAGCTTTTTCCCTTATACAAATAGGTGGGGGTTGTTCTCCGCCTATGCTAATATGGAAAAACGGTTATCATTGGAACTCCTAGTTTGGTCGTTGCTTTTGGTGGTACGGTTGATCTTTGGTTTACTACAAACCGTGTTTAGTGGATTAAACTTACGCTTAATCTGGATGTAGCGATCCATACCGGTCTGTATAGCTGGGACCGCTTGTTGCTTATCGAAGCTTACGGTTTTTGTTGACATTGCCTTATGCTCTGCTGCCGTGGGCACCGAATTCGCAATATTGGTAGTTGGTTTTGTTGTTGGTGGTGCTTTTGCTGCGACTGCAGAAATTGTAGCGCTGCTTGTTGGTGGAGCTTCATCCATAGAAGCCGGTGGTGTTGGAGTTTGGCATTGGTAGCTCCATGATGTAGGGAGTTGGGGGGACCAGAGTGGGTGAGCAAGAGTTCGCTCTCTTGCTGTCGACTGTCAGTAGAGCCGTGTTACACTTTGTTGACTTGCTTTCTTCAACGATATCGCGTGTTGAGAAGTAAGACTAACAATCGTTTCTTGGATTTACGGAGCTTCTACTCTCATTCTTTGGATCGCTGCTCATTTTTCGAGCTTATTACGCGTGGCAAATATGCCCTTGCACTATCATAACACCAGTTATAAACATATATTTATACCCGCCTACCCAAAGGGTAGAAGGGTATTATGGCTTTGTGCCGACCGAAAATGTATGTAACAGGCAGAAGGAAGCATCTCCGACCTCATAAAGTATATATATTCTTGATCAGCGTCAACAGCCGAGACGATATAGCCATGTCCGTCTGTCCGTCTGTCCGTATGAACGCCTAGATCTCAGAGACTATAAGAGATACAGCAACAAATTTTTCGGGACAGTATGTCTTATTGTTGCACGCAGATCAAGTTTGTTTTTGATTTTGGCCACGCCCCCTCCCGCCCCCGTAAATCGAATAAAACCGAATTGCGAGCGTCGTTTTAAACCTAGAACGTTGAATTTTGGTACGCACAATACTAATCACCATCTTAATGATCTCTGCGAATTTGGTTACAATCGGATAAAAAACACAGAAGTTATTAAGATATTACTTTTGTAAGGCGTTACCACGTGCAAATGCTAGTGCTGCCTAGTTAGTTGCTATGACACTCCGCGACATAATGGTGTTCAATAAACCAACTAAAGTGCCTCCAAGTTAATAATTTCGAACAAAGAAAATTTTGATATATTATTTTGGTATTTTTTAGTATATTTTTTTTAGTATTTTTTCAGTATATTTTGAAATATATAATATTTGGATGGTAGAATTGGGAGGCGGGTATCTCACAGTCGAGCAAACTCGACTGTAGCTTTCTTACTTGTTTTCTTTGGCGTTACTTCGCGCAAGCTGCCTGTCAATTGTTATTCATGTAGTTTAATAATCATAATCATAATCATTTACCTATACGAAAACATTCTGCATTCATCTTCCACTTCTAAGGTGTGACCCAGTTAATTAAGTCCCACTCCATATGCTTTATTGGGATCGTATTAAATGTACACTCTATACCTTATCGAAATCAGAATTAGCGATAATGCAATCGATGCCGCTCTGTTCGGTTAGCCTCGATCGACGTAGCATATTTCCGGTCACATGCGCCCACCCATCTGAAAGAGGTAACAAGTCGACGGCATTAAATCCATTTATATACATACATATGTTCAGCTACACGCTTAACCAGGCAGTAAAACACAGCTGAAATAGAAGTCAAAGTGACCGCTGAGACCGCTTTTATTTTGTCGGCTACTCTTTGTAGCTTGCAATAGTCGCATTGGATACTCCAGCTCATGATCTAACTAAAAATTGTTCGTTGCTCCATCGTTGCATTCACATGCATTTTGTATTTTTCGACGCGAGCCAAGCACGTTTGCTTGCCGATATATTATATGTTTTATCAACCACTGCTGATTAAACCGTTTTACCTATCGCTTGACCATCGTTTCTCCGTTATTCGTACTAGATAATTTGTTAGCAATCGCTCAAGACTGGTGTGCGAAAGTAAACACCAAACAAGAACAATGTTGAGTGAAGAAGCAAGCAATGGACCAGCACAAAGTTGAGTGCAATTTCTAAAGCGAAAGGGCAATGCTCAGTCTCAGCGTACAAGGCGCATGGAGAATGAGTTAAATGATTACAAGCTGAGTGTAATGTCAAATGTAGATTTATAAGTTAGGTTAAAATTGCTTAGTGAAATAAAGGACGACTTTATATCCACACACAATATGCTGGAAGAGCTGGATTATAATGAAATTGGCTGTCAATTGCGAGATGATTTTGATGTGAGCGGGGTTTTGGTCGAAGTTCGAGTTCGGTCGCATATTTTAGGACGCCAATCTGCACAGCCGGCACATGACGAGTCGATAGAACGCCCAACAGTGGTTATGGCAAATCGTATGCGCATCCCGGAACTAAAGTTGCCAACATTTTCTGGTGGCTATACGGAGTGTGCTGACTTCTTTTCCATGTTCATAATCATCGATCAGGATACGGAACTTTCAAGTATTGAGAAACTCCAACATCTTCGATCTTGCTTACAAGGCCCAGCCCTGGATGCAACCAGAGCATTGGATATTTCTTCTGCAAACTATAGCGTAGCTTGGGAGCTACTTAAAAAACGTTTTAGTAACAAGCGTCTTGTATTTCAGGCACACATTTGTGAGATTTTAGGCTTTGAGAGGGTTGCAGCGGTTTCCGCAGGAAAAGTTGCGCCAATTTTCGGATAAGCTGAACGCGCACCTGCGTGCATTGCTAGGAATGGGCAGCTTGACACAATTTGCTGAATGCATGATTATATATATGCTTCTTCAGAAGTTGGACAATTCAACGCAGACCAAGTGGGAAGAGCACATAACGATGGGAGACATCATACCATCAGTGAATGAGTTCACAGATTTTTTGGAAGCACCTTGTAAGCTTGGAAAATGTGGAACATACCACAGCCACCTATGCTCCTGGCAAACATTTTGGAAAGACCACTAAACTAAACACTGCTAGAAGTGCTCTTGTATCAACTAACATCAACAGCTCTACCTGTGGATTTTATGGGAGTCAAGGTCACGCCATATACTCATGCGCACCCTTTGTCAATCCGTCACCCTCACTCCGGCTGAAAGAAGCAAAAAGGTTGGACTTATGCCTCAATTGTTTAAGAAAAGGACATCAAGTGCGTGCATGCAAATCCAGAGGCTGCCGTACGTGTAATATAAAGCATCATTCGTTACTGCACTTCAAGTTCAACAACTCATCGGAGAAATCCAGCGAATCTCAAGCACTTCCCCCGCATATTCACTTGCTACCAGCTCTCTCATAGCCCATGCTCTTAACCATGATGTCCTTTTTCTAGCAACCGCAGTTATCCTTATCAAGAACCGTGTCGGAACTCTTATACCGTGCTGTGCACTTTTGGATTCTGGATCACAGATTCATCTAATTACGTCAAGTTTTGCGCAGTAATTGCAATTGAGAAGGACCAGGTCATCGGCTACCGTGTCAGGCCTAGGAAAGTCCAGTTTCAGCTCCGAGGGATACATAGTTAATCTTCGCTTACACTCGCAAGCCTTGAATTACGAGACAAATGTCTTTGCTCCAAGAATAACTAATTGCCAACCTAGTTTCTCGGTCGATATAGCAGATTGGAATTATTAGAATATTAGATTAGCGGTCCCACAATTCTACAGGCCCCAGCATATCGATCTACTAATTGGAGCGAGCCTATTTTTATACCCGCCTACCCAAAGGGTAGAAGGGTATTATGGCTTTGTGCCGACCGAAAATGTATGTAACAGGCAGAAGGAAGCATCTCCGACCCCATAAAGTATATATATTCTTGATCAGCGTCAACAGACGAGACGATATAGCCATGTCCGTCTGTCCGTCTGTCCGTATGAACACCTAGATCTCAGAGACTATAAGAGATAGAGCAACAAATTTTTCGCGACAGTATGTCTTATTGTTGCACGCAGATCAAGTTTGTTTTTGATTTTGCCCACGACCCTTTCCGCCCATGCAAATTGAAAAAAACTGAATTGCAAGCGTCGTTTTAAACCTAGAATTTGGTTACAATCGGGTAAAAAACACAGAAGTTATTAAGATATTACTTTTATAAGGCGTTACCACGTGCAGCTGCACCTAGTTAATTGCTATGACAATCCGCGACATAATAAACCAAATAAAGTGCCGCCAAGATAATAATTTCGAAAAAAGAAAATTTTGATATATTATTTTGGTGTTTTTTAGTATATTTTAAAAATATAATATTTTGATGGTAAAATTGGGTGGCGGGTGTCTCACAGTCGAGCAAACTCGACTCTAGCTTTCTTACTTGTTTGATCTTCTGTCGGTTAGACAAATTAAGTTGGGTTCTGAATTACCACTGCTCCAAAAAACGCGTTTTGTCTGGATAGTATCAAGTGGAATGACAATGATTGCCACTCAAGACTCATCGACCATTGAAGAGGAGGATCACAAGAGGATCGAAAGCGGTAATTTAGCTTCAGAAAAGGTCAACCAAGATATTGATTGTGAAGAGCATTTTAAGTCCCATTCCCAATCCCCATCCCATGCAGGAGAATTTTCGGTTAGAATGCATCTCAAAAGAAGCGTGAATGACTTGGGAGATTCATACACTCAGGCTTTTAGGCGCTTTCTTAACTTGGAGAGAAGGCTGGATCGTCAGCGAAAATTAAAGGAACAATACTTGGCATTCTTAAAGCAATACAAGGATTTGGCTCACATGTCGTTAGTGAGTCCCGCATCATTGTGTTCTTAAAGAGGATAGCACAACCACCAAACTAAGGCTGCAAATGGCAAATTTCATCATTTGTTTGATGAGCTGCGCCAAGATGAGAAAAAATTTGTGGAGTACACCAAAATGAAAATGAGCACGTTATAAAAAAAAATATAATTATATTTAAAAAAAAATTGAACCATTAATCATTAAAAATTGGACGAATTTTAATAAAACCCCAATTATGTTGAGCATTTCACCTTCTATGTTATTATGACGCCGTTTAAGATTTCTAGGAGGATGATGTGGGGTGGTCGTTTGCACTTCAAACGTACTTAGGTCGCTTTCTGCCTCATATTACGGCACCTCAATATCTACACTATTAACATCTTCGCCAATATTATCTTGTACTTCATTGTTTTTTTGGCGACATACATTTCCGGAAGACTGGCGACACTTTATCTGGTCCTTTATAAACATCATGGACTCGAAATGACTTCATTGAGAACACATCTCGTTGACTGCATCAGGGCCAGCGTCGCCAGAACGGTTCGGTGGACATTTCCTTAATTCAGCTCGAAACGTGTCCCTCAATTGTTTCCATTTTTTTCAAAGTCATAGCTAAAAAATACATATTAAAATGTCATTAGTTGCATAACATTGTTTTCAATTTTTTCTTATTTTAGATATCTCGCTACTGGCACTTCATTTAGATTAATCTCTTTTAACTTTCGAATGGGTGCTTCAACGGTTCGTTCTATTGTTATAGAGACATGTGAAGCTTTGTGGACAGTTTTGCAGCCTATACATATGGCTGTGCCCACAGAACAAAATTTAAAGAAAGTAGCGGATCAGTATTGGAATCTTTGGGAATTTCCAAATTGTGTTGGATCTATTGATGGAAAGCACATACGTCTCAAATGCCCAGCGAATTCAGGATCAATGTTTTATAATTATAAAAAATTTTTCTCAATAGTGCTGCAGGCAGTCGCTGACGCAAAAATGTAAATTTGTTACTATCGAAGTTGGTGGTTACGGACGTCAGAGTGATGGTGGAACTTTTGCTTCCTCAGCGATTTACACAATGAAAAATTCTGGAGATTTACAGTTTCCGAAGGATTCTTATTTGCTCAATACCACAATATCTATGGCATTATGTGTTGCTTGCAGATGAAGCTTATCCGCTTTTGGACTGGGTCCTTCAACCATATGCCAGAAGAAATTTAATATGGAAAATGAATATTTTAATAGTCGTTTGTCCAGAGCGCGAAGGTGTGTGGAATGCGCATTTGGTATAATTAACTCCAAATGGAGAATATTATGGAAGCCAATTGAAACGACACCATCTAACGCAGAAATTATTGTTAAAGCAATTTGTATACTGCATAATACAATGTTAGATTTAGAAGATCTGGGAGAAAAATTTATAAGCAACAAACCAAAAATATATTGGAAAGTTCAAAGAAAAGAGGTCGATTCATCAGAGACACGTTTCGTACTTATGTTTGCAGCCATAGAAATGCTGATATTATTTAAATTTTCAATTTTATTATTATGTATTTCATTTTCATTAAAATTAATTAAATTACTTACCATCAACATTCAATTCGTTTGAAATTTCGTTCCAATTTTGGTCAATTATTTGCCTATTGTGGTAGAGTTTATTTTGCTGGTCCCATAAACAGCGTTTTTTAAATACTGCTGCAATTAATTCCTCGTTAATTGCAGACATTTTCACAAAACATGTGCGTCCGTCAAATCACAAATAACAACTGTGCAAATTCTAGCATGTTCGGCGCCAAAGCATAGTCAGACCAAATCGAAAACCAACGGTAAAATAGCAAGCGATTCGTCTTCAAAATCAGTACAGCAGCGTTTGAAACTGATTGCTTGCGTTTCGTCTTCATCTTCGTCTTCGTCTCAGCACGAACTATGCTTGCGGGCGAGCGAATTCGTATGATTTGTTCTGCACTGTTTTTCGTCTTCAGCTTCGTCTTCATCTTCATCTTCGTCTCAGCGCGCACTATGTTTGCAGCCTAAGAGTCGTGTTCGACGGCTCAGCAGCAACATCGAATGGATTTTCGCTCAATGATATTCTTATGACAGGACCGACGATTCAAGCCAAGCTATCTCATACATTGCTTCGCTTTCGAACCTTTCGGGTGGCGCTAACAGGAGATATGTATAGATGCGTACGCATGACTGAGCCGGATAGCTATCTGCAATGCATTCTCTGGAGGAATACGCCCAACGAGGCGAATCTACAGGCTCGACACTGTTACGTATGGAACAAGATCAGCTGCATTTTTAGCGATTCGATGTATGCACCAATTGGCCAATCTAGAGCAATCAGCATTCCCGATCGGACCCGCTATTCTAAAACGCGATTTCTATGTCGACGACTTAATGACCTGTGGTGAATCCGTGGAAGAAGTTGCAGAGATCATAAAGCAAACATCTGGATTATTGGAAAAGGCCAATTTTAAAATAAGAAAGTGGTGCTCCACTGCTCCAGAAGTGCTAAACGGAATCCCTAGTCAGGATAAGGAGAAGCTTTTGAAATTCGACAATGGAACAGACGTGACAAAGACACTTGGACTATCATGGGATCCAGCTTCAGATGAATTCATCTTCTCCGTCTTGCCGAAGCAGCATACTTGCTATTGTCTACAATTGCTCGCTTTTATGATCTGCTAGGACTCATTATACCTATCATAACTAATGCGAAAATACTTATTCAACTTCTATGGAAAGAACAGCTTCATTGGGATGAAAGTTTGCCAGCCTGTCTTGCTTCCACTTGGTTCCTATTTTGTGAGAATTTATCGAAATCCCAACATTTTGTTTTCCTACGTTTGGCTCTATTTCCAGATTTTGATATTGAAATCCATGGTTTCTGCGATGCCAGTACACAAGCCTACGGAGCATGTTGTATCGAAAATCATTGGTGAAGCGCAATCACATCTGCTATGTTCATGATCTCGCGTAGCTCCCGCTCAAGGCTTTCAGAGTACCGAAGCTTGAGCTTTGCGGAGCTAAGCTGCTCTCTCAACTCACCAGCGAGGTAGCAGGCATGCAATTGCATATCAGGAAGTTTTACTGCTAGTCGGACACAACTACAGTCCTCTCGTGGCTTCGAAATGAATCTGCTCAATTAAACAATTTTGTAGCGAATCAGCTAGCAATAATTTTTAAAGCTGACAGCGGGTATGAAATGGCTTTATATCCCAAAAAAAATTTAACCCTCCTGTCTAGAGGTGCCCTGTCTACGGAGCTGACGCAGTCTCAATTGTGGTTTCACGGACCACCTTTAATACGTGAAAATGCAGACGCCTGGCCACAGTCAATGGTCTCTGATTCGCCGCTAATTGAACTTCGCAAGAGGATTTTGCTAGCAGTCTGTCCATTTGTGGACGTAATGGATGGACATAAATTGCAGGGAGTATTTGGATATATGAAAAAGTTTCTTAAGCAAACAAAATTAAACGGATTGACCGTGGCTGATGTTTCTGGAGGCTTCTTCAATCGATCAATTCAACAAACTCATTTATGGGATGACTTCAAGTCTCGGAGTGATATCGGGCGTGATCCGCATCGAGTCGTATTGCATCACTCGATCCTTTCATTGACGAATTGGGAGTAGTACGCGTCGGGGGAAGACTCAGAAACTCATCGTTGGATTTTAATGCTCGCCATCCGATTATACTGCCGAAGCGTCATCCAGTCACTATTGCAATGATCGTACTTTTCCATGAAAGAAATGTTCACTCTGGACCAAGGTCGATACTCGCACTCATAAAGCAGCAGTACTGGCCGATTGGCGGCCGAAAGACTGTGGCTAACTTTGTCAATAAGTACATCAGATGCTTCAGAGCAAGGCCACGATTGATGGAGCACATTATGGTGGATTGTTGCTTCGTACACTTTTATGATTACTGCCGTGGACTTCTGTGGTCCCTTTTATTACAAGAGTGAAGTTCGAAATAAGCCGCCGATCAAATGCTACATTTGCTTATTCATTTGCTTTGCAACTAAGGCTGTGCACTTGGAACTGCGGCACGATCTGTCGACCCCAGCTTTCATTTGTGCTCTTCAGCGTTTCATCTGCATCAGATGTCGGCCAAGAGAAATCTGGTCGGATAACGCAACCAACTTTGTAGGCGCCAACAACGAAATGCAGCAATTAAGGCAGGTGTTTATGAACGAGAAGCATCAGAAGACCGTCCAAGAGTTTCTTGTTCCGGACCAAATCGACAGGCGATTCATCCCACCTCGCTCTCCCCATTTTGGTGGCTTGTGTGAGGCCGCTGTAAAAACGGCGAAGCATCATTTCTATCGTGCCGCTGGAAAGTCTATTCTCAGTTTTGATGACCTACGCACTCTTGTTTGTCATATTACTGCAATCATTAATTCTTGACCTTTGCTTCCAGTCACAGAGCACCCAGATGACTTCGATATTCTTACGCCCTCTAATTTCCTAGGCACATCACCACCCAAGGCAATTTCATCTCCAGACTAAGCTGAATTTCAACCATCTCGATCGCTGTCAGCGAATATCCTATATTCAGCAAAACTTTTTGGGCCAAATGGAGGGAGGCGTACCTGACCATTCTGCAGGAGAGATGCAAATGGAAGTGTAACCAGCCTGCGCTTCAATTCGGCGATGTGGTGCTCGTTAAGAACGAGAATTTGCCCCACTTATATTGCCATTGATAAGAGTACTTAAGCTCATCCTTGGGGGCAGATGGCGTCGCGAGAGTAGCTGAGATCAAAACTGCCAACGATTACAAGAGGTATTGCCAAGCTGTATCGGCTGCCAATGGAGGTTGTTGAAGCCCTTGAGCTTTTAACAGGGGGAATATGTTTAGCTACACGCTTAACCAGGTAGCAAAACACAGCTGAACGAGAAGTTAAAGTGACCGCTGAGAGCGAATCCTAAGTGCTCTTATTTTGTCGCCTACTCTTTGTAGCTTGCAGTAGTCGCATTGGATACTCCAGGTCATGATCTATCTAAACATTGCTCGTTGTCCTATTATTGCATTCACAATGCAATGTGAATAAAGAAAAAATCTAAAGTCAATTTGTTTATTTTGTGAAGGCTGAGGCCAAGGCCCTATCGAAAACTCTCGTTCTAGCCGCAACAACATATTTAATCAGTGCCATCGGCCTGCGAATATATGGAAAAACGTTATTAACAACTTCGATAAACCGCAGCTCTTATTAGAGCACAAATTATACACAATCCCAACGTAATTACCGAAAGTGATATTGCATTATAAAAGGTATGAATGACTATCGTCAGTGTGACGTGACGCCGCAGCAGATGCGTTTTACCGTGCCGAGTGCATTGTACGGAAATATTGCTGGCAACGTATTGTCATCCTAAACAGGCTTGCAGCACACGCAACTGGTGGTAGCCACCACGACGGGTGTGCAAAAGATTGCTTGTTGCCATTATTTAAATTCGTCCATACAGCTTCATCGTTCAACAAGCCTGCTGACACCGATGGATATTGCAGTAAGTACGGCATAGCCGCACACAATCACAACCGATCTTGTAAGAAACGTCCATATAACCGCGAGTGCAAATTAATTCATGTTACGATTACCGCCAACAATACTTGAGCCTTCTGCTTACGAATATTATATATATAAAGAAAGACAAGAAGATTGGGAAATATAATGAAGCATCTCATAGTTCTTAACGACAATGAATAACAATGTAGAACCCCTTATTGAGCATCCTTGACTCTTAATTATGGTCCAACTTCAATCACAAGTGAATTAGCCTCTGTTGTCTGTGAATCCTTTATATCCCGAATGCTCTGTCTGATTTTTTATGTCAAGCAACACATACGCAGAGAGAGCTAGAACCCACCCTACTGCCGTGAGCATAGTCGGTATCTTAGACAGAGTCAGCTCCCGGAAAGTGCTCTCCCGTAACTTACAGAATGACACCCGACTGGAGGGTCCGATAAGCAGTAGATAACTTTCAGCTCACAGAATGGCGTAACACTAGGAGACCAGAAAAGCAGTAGGTTACATTTTGCAAGGCGTAGCTTACACCCTAGAGTTACTTGTTAATCCATTACATTCATATGTAGTGAAATTATCATAAGAATATTAGTTGTTGTCTGTTGAAATACACATATTGCAAAACCCTGCAAACGAGTTACGATTTAAATATAACAAACTTTTAGCTATGGTAGTAGTGCGTAGCAAAGAAGATATACCTGCTTTCATAAGCGACTTTACTCCAAAACTAGATGTAAATACAAGTTCCGTAAAACCTGTTTGTCTGAGTGGTTAAGTAAAAATAACACATCTCCGCCTTGCCATGATAACTTATCAAGTTTAGTTACGATGAGTGCTTGAGGTAGACTTTGTGGAACATAGAGCAGTAATCCCACAGGAACAATCCCAAAAACTCGACTGCGAAGTTAACTCTTCCCCAAGCAGAGTGGAGCCCTTGCGGCAGACACTTGTCCCAATTTAGCTGCTCCTTCCACAGCGCTTGCATAAATATCTTCATCCTTGTGACGACAGGCGCTATCAATCCCAGGGGGTCGTACAGTAGACAAAATGCTTCTCTTGGTACCTTGCTTCTCGGTAGCTATATAAGAAAAGTTAAACAGCAGATGGTCTGATGCTCGATCCCATGGTAATCCGAGCGCTTTAGTGATGTCGGATCCATCATGAAATATGATCAGCTTTCCAATCAGTTTCGTATTTGCCGTTAAGTGGTACGGAGTCATTTGAGGACCATTTGCCAATTGGGAACATTTATCTTATTAGCAGATAATTCGACTTGATTTTGTAGTTTAACAACTTCATCTACAGAATCACCTCCAGATATTAAGTCATCCACGTAAAAATCCCGTCGAATGGTTTCGGAAATATACGTGAAGCTTGCCTCCTCATCGTTCGCTTATCTACAAGATGCACTGCAGATACTCTTCTGGATGCGCTAAGCGAACGCATCTGTGCATCTTGCAAATATTTCCACATAAAGCGGCCCTAAGGAGACGGAAACGAATTAAAATATTGAATAATTTAGGAACAGAGTAGCAAATCGTTGAAGGAACCATCAAAAACGACGCGCATTTTTATCGATGCGCTGTCGTGTTTCTGCACGTAATGAGGAATGTTTGGATGATCATCTGACGAGGACATATGCCCCAAATCGATGTACTCCTGTAAGAATGCTGCACATTGATCCTTCATGCATAGGTTTCTTTCAAGTTTGGCTTCCAATGACTTGAAGCGCCTTAAGGCGAGACGAGATGAGTCACCCAAAGCATTAAAATTGGATCTAGCCGGAATGCGCACCGAATAGTGCCCATTCTGTAGCCGAGTGCATCCTTCTAGGAAGAGTTTCTGGCATAGTTCATCGTCATCTGTCCAAACCATAGAACATCCAGTACAACAGTCGATTTCCCAGAAACGCCTCACAACGTCGACTAATGACTCATTAACCGAAGTTGGTTCGGGGAATTTGGATGCATGCGATAAGCCGCCGCAAACGACCCAACCAAGCCTTGTCTTTTGGAACGATGGCAAGCGATTTGCTATATGGATTTGACCCACGCACATTAAATCGAAGAATAATTAGGCACCAAGCAAAAGAACGATGCGCTGTGACTTGAAAAACGAAAGATCAGTCAATTTGATGTTTTTTGGAATATTCCATCCGGCAACGCCCAGATTAAAGTGAGGTTGATAGTCAGTTATTGAGCGAGTAATAATTGATGAGAATAAGGTGCTGTAATACTTGTCGTGAGACTAAGCTGCTATTTCAACCAAATCGTCTGCAGACAGTGAAGATTCACCAATGCCCGAAATAGAAATGCTCTATCTGTGAAGCTTGATCTGAAGTTGATTTGCAAAACACGTAGTGATGGAATTTAGTTGCGATGCGGAGTCCAACAATACTCGACATGGCACAAGGATTCCAGATCGTGTCTTTACTAGAATTATGGCAGTTGGCAACAACACATTATCCATAGGCTTATGATTCAAGACTTTAGTCGAAGAAGTATTTGAAGTCGTAACAAGAATGGCTGAGCTTGACGATTGCGACGTGGTTATCTGCTGCGTAGCTTGAGATGGCCTGATCGCAGCCATGTGGAGCAGCGAGTGGTGTTTATATTGGCAATGCTTACAATAGCCTGACTTACATTGCTGCAAGCCATGACCTTTTCGTCGACAAATTCAGAACCCTCATCCCGGACCGGAAGGACTGGGACACTGGCAACCCCATCATCGACCCCTACGGTATTCATTGGTATACCGACGGGTCAAAAACTGGTCAGGGGGTTGGAGCTGGGATCTTTCGACCCAATTCCAAAACCTCAATTACTATGGGCAAATGGCCCACAGTCTTTCAATCTGAGGTTCATGCCATCGAGTTCTGCTGTCGTCTGATCCTAGAGAAGGGGATTAGAGGAGTGAACATCTATATCTTCTCTGACAGTCAAGCCGCCATCTTAGCCCTCTCCTCCAAAAGAGTAAGCTCTCGACTGGTGGCCGATTGCTGGAACTACCTCCAGAGACTGTCTCTTATTAACAATGTCACCCTTCTATGGGTACTTGGACACTCTGGTATCCAGGGCAATAAGCTGGCGGACGAACTTGCGAGGGCCGGTTCGTCAGCTATTTTTTCTGGCCCTGAGTTCTTCTGTGGCATGGGTTGGTCAACCATCTCAGCTATTGTGAAAACCTGGGCTGTTAGGTTGACTGATCGCTACTGGTCGGTTTAACTAGGGATGCGGCAAGCCAAGGAGCTTATCAGAAAACCAGCTTACTTTCCAGGAGGGATCTTAACCTCCTCTTTGGCATTCTTAATGGCCATCATACGGTGAACTACCACCTCACCAAAATGCGTCTGTCTTCTGATGCTAAGTGCAGACTCTGCAAAGAGGTCAATGAGACAACCAGACACATTCTGTGCGATTGTCCAGCCTTGGTATGGACTAGGAGGAAACATCTGCACGTGGATACCGCAGGTGCCGAGCATATTCTGCGTTCCTCGACGAAGGATTTGCTCTGCTTCATTAGGGAAGCGGCTTTAATTAAGAACTCTTGTTCTTCTCTTCATGCAGGAAATAGGGTACACGCTAAGCTTGCTTTTTGGAGTTATATATCTTTCCAATTTATCCAAACAACTTTCAACTTAACCTGACGATAATTATTTGCAAATTGGTGCATGTGTTTTATGTACTTTACTATGAAACAAATTACAAGTACAATAAAACAACAAGTACAATAAAACGGTCGAACAAAAATAGGTAACGACAGGATCTTGTTTGGGAATTATGGTCTTTGTGTCCAAAAACGAGAGTAATATGGATGACAAGGACAAAAAACCACGGCGCGGTGAATGTGAAGCAGGAACGTTGTTCTTTTGTATGTTAGCGCGAGCACTGACTCAGAAGAGGCTTACCCTATACGGACAAAAGACCGTAGGCCGCCAATAAATAGTAGGTATATGCTTCCCTGCATGCTGATCTACGATATGCTCAAATTCACTACTCATTCTGCGAAAAAAACACTATGTTATGATTATATCCGATCCTCCCTGAACATTCGTTGCCTGTACTTTCACTGTACTTTTGGTTTGATGTACTATTGGATTGATTTCATAAAAAGAAACCACTTAATTCCTTCTAATGGAAAAATAGTAATAGTAGTATATTGAAATCAATGCTCAATGTGCGAGCAAAACAATTTACTAAATGAACTTGAATTTACAATTTGATGATTATGCATTAATTTTATATTAAAAGTTAAAAGATTAGCTAACAAATACTAAGAGGATGTTTTGTGATATCCAAGATACTTTTGCATCTGAATCAGGTATCGTAATGTATGGTTAGCTTATGAATACCGCTATGGGTAATAAATTTATAATTCCTTCCGTAAGTATTGGGTACAGTAACTTACTGCCTACTAACTTTAGAAAGTTTTGAAAATGTGCACAGTAAGCTTTATTTATAATTTTAAAAATTCTTATTCCGAAAATTTCTAATTGTGTTTCCCCTTACCTGAAACATGTTTGGCGTTGTTGCAGATGAGAAATTAATAGCTTTGTAAAGATGTTCTTCGGGATCATATCGGCTCATATAGGCTTTAATCATTACTGTTTTAGCCGTGCCCTGCTCACCTATTAGCAATACTTGCTTTAGTTGCTTTGCACTATTATGAATTAGAAATGCTGTGCGAACATTATCTACATTGGGTACCAAAATTGATGCAAATTCTGGAATTTCGTCTTCCGGAAAATTATACTCGTCTACACGGTTATTTCAATGCTGCCAGAATCCATTTTCATCAACATAGTATTCAAAAATGGTTTCTGTTGCTGCTCTTTTCGGCCAAACTAAAATACTTATCATATTTTTAACATTCTATAATAATATTATATTTACTTACGCATTTTCGATGGATGTTTGATAAGAAATTCTTCAAACTTTTCCCGCTCTGATAATTCTAGTACCGCGCCTAACGACCACATGAGGGAGAATAAGAAAACTCTTTCAAGAGCCTTTTCACTTCGTGATGACATTTCTATTAAAAGACCATCCATTATGTCCAATAGTTGTCTAATATAAAGAGCCTCAAGAATTCGCATTTTTGCCAAGAGTCGAGTTTGCAAAAATACATGTGCATCGTCGTAAATAGCATCAAAACATCGCCTGTAAGTCTCTATCTCGTCACTATGCTTCATCACCCATGCCTCCATATAGACTTTCCAGCTTAAAACAGAAGAACTAGTAAATACCATGCCAACGCGACTAACAGTTGCAGGAGAAGCATTGTCAACATTATCTGGTTCAAAAACCAGTTTTGAATTTTCGGCCATTTTAATTCTATCCCCGTTTGCTAAAGTAAGAGTTTTGTTGTCATCCAACACCGAATTTAAATTTTCAATCCATACTGCATCAACGGGACCATCTAGGACAATCCAACAGTTTTGATTGCTTGGAATTTTTAATGAACGGCGCCATAATGTTGAAAAAATTCCATCGGTCCAATCGTTTGTAGCTACATCCAAGCGTCCAAACATTTGTGGAGCTGTAATAGCCTTAGGATTCATTCTCATCTCCTTATGTTGCCTACCCATTATAGTAAAACATCGAAGCATACAAGACGTGCAACTTGTTTTACCTGATCCAGTTGGACCCATCAGCATTAGTCCATGGCGGACCAATGAAGTTTCATATAGTTGAACAACTTTCAAATTCCACTCGGGATTATTAACCCAACCGGATTCATCGCATATTTTTCAGAATTGACCTCTGTAATTCTTTGTATACGTTAGTGGTTAACTTAATTCCAGGAAACATATCATCAACTAGTGATACAAAAGAGTCCCTCATCTTCATCAATTAGTTTTGAAACATTCATGTCGCGTAAAACACGCATTACAATTGTTTCCTCGGTATCGCTTGGATTGGATCGTTTTGTGACCCAAGAGTTCTCAAAACCGAAAGAATATTCCGAAGGCCGAAATCGTAATGTACCTGTTTTGATAGTTGTTCTTCGCATAACTTATAAAGTGTATACATTTTTCGAGAAAGAAGTACGTTTTCCTTAAAGCCGCAGCTTGCCATTTTAACACGAATTATAATTTGTCTATCTGGAACCATCATAGCAACAGTCCTAAACATAATTTTAGATTCTCTGGCAATTCTTGTCGTCCAGCATATCCAGGGTTCATAGTTATAAATATTCCGAATTCTGGATTAAGAGAGACATCATCACCATCTAAGAAAATGAAAGATATTCTTTTTTCTTTTCGAGCTGTGAGCACAATACTGAAGAATATTAATTTAATTAATTTGTCAAATTCCATAGATTCTGTATTCGTAATGAACTTACTATATTTGTTGAGCTGCAACAGAAAGTACAGGTAACTCAATTCGGTTGAATTCATCAAAACATCCCCAAGAACCAGATTGTGCAAGACCTTTATAAATTCGACCCAATCCACGAAAATCCATTTGATCTGAACAGTTGAATACCACAACTAATTTTCCTAAAGCTCTCCCCATATCTTTTGTAGTTTCAGTTTTACCGGTACCTGCGGGGCCTGCCGGCGCTCCTCCCATACACATGCCAACAGCTTGTGCAAGAGTTATGTAACAACGATCTGTCAATGGAGTGATAGCTAAGCGTTCGGTAACGCCAAGATATTCATTTTTGATAAATGAAATTTACGTCAGTGATGCCAACAATAACATCATCGTTGTCTTCATTAAAATAAAATCGAGCTTGCTTCTGCCACTCGAAGTCTCCTGCCGATTTGATACGTTGAGTACACAGATCATCAAAATATCGCGTTGATGAACATGAATTGTTACCATTGTCTCAAATCGTATGCGGTCTAAGGAAGTAAGATCTTTTACAGTTAAATCAATAAAATAATTCAATAAAACTAGAAATTTATTATTTGTACGTTTCATTATGGTTTTATCAGATCGACACTTCCGTAATGCGTACTCAGAATCTTTCGTCCAAAGTAACTGAACTCCAACCACACCAGCTTGACCACAAAAAAGATGGAAATTCCTCAGCAAAGTTAAATTCGGGATCATTTAAACTTATTGCCATTCCAGCAAGAATTGACCTTATTGTGTCCAGCATTTCTTTTAGCAATCTGCCTAACCAAAGTTCTACGCTGCCCCGCACATTGAACGGTATTTTCAAATTTAACTTTTCCCGGTTTAACGAATTCATACCATTTATTACATCACTTGTTTTTTCTTGGAAGTCAACTGAAGCAATTGCATCAAATATGCTCAATAAATGTGGCTGTATAGATGAAGGGTCCGAAGCTTGCCCCAATATCTCTAGGAGAACTGGATCTGATACAAAAAAAAACGAGGAAATAACAATCGTTTTGATTCTAAATATCCGGTTAAGCTTTTCTGGCAAGTTTCAAGTTGATCAAATAACCAATTTAGATTGATTGCTACTGATTCATCTCCTGTACAGCACTCGACAGCATTTGGATTTTCTCTTGCGCGCATCATTAATTTAACATAAATCTTGTCAATATTTACAAATCGTTTTGCTTCCATAGGAAGTTGCTTTGATATATCACCGCCAACAAATACGGCTTCTAAATAAATCCAAAGATTTTGAACCATCAGCCATTTTTCCAAAATATCACCTGTACTTACAAGTTTCCATAGCCAAATCTGAATTTCTTTTTTGAAAGGCGCGTTATATCTATTTGAACTTAGTGAATTCATTACCATTAAGCTTTCTTCGATACTGGCAATAAGGGCCAATGTTTCAGTTCCTTTAAGAGTAAGTTCACCACGATTTCTGAACTGACCAAGTTGCAAATTCAATACCGACCAGTCGGATATAATTTGCTTTAGCTTGGCTTCTATGTCTAACTCTTTACCAGCACCAACACAAATGTCCTCAACATCCTCCTTATAATTTAATATGGGTGCCTCAAGTAGTTTCCCAAGCGTAAACTTTGGATCGGTTGGATCAAAGCTAGTCTTAAAAAGTGCATTTAAACGCACCCAGTGCCTTTCCTTCATAGCTCTATTTGTCATTAACTCTAGCAGTGGACAAGTCTCATTAAAATCGTCAATTTTTTTCTTTAAGTCAATATAAGCCGGCCAGGATTGCATTCCTTTCGGTAGTTTCCTGCATCGTAATTGAAAGTCCAAAAGTTCGACACTTATTTTTCAATATCAACATCTGCCCAAGGCATTTCATAGTAATCTGTTATTGACTTTAACACTTGTATGTAAAGCGAGTAGAGTCGATTTAGATAATTAAATTCTCTTTTTCGTTGATGTAAAAGTGGGTAATCAGTTAAAGGTAACCCAAATAGTTTTCTCCGCTATTGTACATTTCATATTTACGCCAAAGTTCATCGAATCGGTTTTGGAATAAAAATACTCGTTCACTGGCTTCTTTAGCTGAAATTCCTTCTACCATTGGACCATTTGACTCCAAAATTTTTATTGAATTCATTGAATTCTTGAACAAAAATAGCAATACCTTCATTAAGTTCTCTCAGCAATGGCTCTTCCATATCTGCTATGCGATCTGATACTCGCTTTGCCTAATGAATAAAATATATCTTTCGTATACCAACTGCACAGATAATTAAATTTACGTAATTTCAATATACTTACATTTTCTAGCATTTTGTTGAACATCACTTGAAGCCCTTCAACTTTATCGTTGTCATCTTGGGGCACAAATATATGAAAAAACGAAAACAGTGTATAAGTATCCATTATCAGTTGCAGGCTTAAGTCCATTCTGAAAATTTAAAACCACAGCTTATATTAAAATTTAATAGATGCAAAAATTTTTTTATATTGAGCACTGTCTCATTATTCTTTAATATATATAATATAAAGAAATCATTATTATATTTTTTAGTATATTTTAAAATTATTCCTGGAGGATTTTTTAGTATATTTTAAAATGATTCCCAGAGGAGGAGGAGTAGAAAACTTTTAAATATAATAGAGAGATAATATTTCTGTCCATCACTTTACTGCATTCAAATTCAAGCTCGTCGATAAGTAACACACATCCTCTCAGTCAGAGAGAGGCGATTCTGATATATCGAGTTTGCTTGATTGTGAGAATAAATAAGAGCGACCATCGAAATATATTTTTCAAAAATGTACTGGAAAACATTACTTAAACATCTTCTTAAAAAAGTTAAAACCTTAAAATTACAAAATCAATTCAAAAATTTTTAAGTTATATAAATTACACACATTTTTAAAAAATTATAATATGTATATGCTGTTTTCACCCTTTCTGCGCCTCTTTATTAAAAAAGTTGTATTACAAACTAACAGTATATGTGCTAGACGTGGGTGTGTTTTGTCAAAGTGTTATAATATTTTATATTTTACATAATTTTGGTGGAATTTTGGTGTTCACCAGCCGTAATGTCGACCTAATTGACAAAGATGTTGAAAGAGATGTTCCGTGATTCATGCCGCAGACCTATTGACAGGTTTTAAAAACTCAGGGATTAAGAGCATGAAGTTTTTAAACAAGTCTCCAAAAGCAAAAAATCTATTACTCGTTTTGTCCATTGACCCAAACGAACTTGATGTCCCTGAACTGGTCAACAACTTGTCCGTTCCTAGTAATCTAAGGTCATTTACATCTACCACCCATAGATACTTCTCAGCGTCAATGATTGCCGATAATAACATGGTTCCAATGGATATCATTAAATAAAAAGAAAAAGCGACCATCGATTTTCTTTCCAAATGCTACCACTAAATAATTTAAGCCTGAAGCCATCTTTCTCCTGCTACCAACAGCCTATCAATATGTAAGGGGTTTTTGTAGTGATTTAGATATCGAATTTGTAGCTGTAAAACAAATTTATTGTAGCTTTAGTATCTTTATCCCCTGCTCTCATATACCTCCTGCTTCAGATAACTCTCGGTATTTATCTCATTTTTCTGCAATTAATAATATTTCTGGAATTTCGTGGCTTTCGTTGGCTACGCCAGCGCGGAGCGGCTCTTTACATATTTCTTATATACGTCAAAAGAGAGAGAGTTATGCGCTTATATACTATGCGTATGGTCAGCGTGGGGAACGCTGACTATGCATTATGTTATTGGCCGTCAAGTGGGTGATCATATTGCATCCGCACAATGTGTTTGCGAATTTATTTGAATTTCTTATAGGCGCATACCACATCTCCCTCCTTTTGAAAAATAACGTAATATTATGAAGTTATTTTTATCTTATTTATATTTTAATTTTTAGACAAAAGGTTTATTGATGATATTGATTAAGAATAAAATATTTTTATTTACTAATTGTTTTTATTTTTATTATTTGATATTACTATATTGTTTTTTTCTTCTATTTTTCTACTCTATAGGGCCCAGTGTATTTGGATTCCAACTTATGGCCCACTTCATTTCTTAATAAGACTTTATCTCCTACTGATATATTTATGTTATTTGTTTTTATGTCATAGTTTATTTTATTTCGTATCTTATGCTCTTCTAGCATTTCTCTTGCTCTCCCTATATGATATTTCTAACCTATACTTAGATTCTTTAGCATAATCTTCTAAATTATAAATAGGTTCTATGCTTCTATTACTGTTAAATTCTTTAGGTAGATTATTAGTTCTACCAAATACTAATTCAAAAGGACAATAGTTATGTACCATAGATGGTGTTGTGTTGAAACAGTATACAAGTATTTAAGCCATACGTCCCAATCAGTTTTATCTACAGATATGTAGGATCGTATGTACTCATTTAAAGTTCTGTGACTTCTTTCTACTGTTCCGACTGTCTGGTGGTGGTGTGCAGATGCAGTGATATTATTAATCTTTAAATATTTGCACAAATCCGTTATAATCGAATTTTTGTATTCTGTTCCCATGTCCGTAATGAACGTCTTCATTGGACCGTACTTTAGAATAAATGATTCGAATATTGCTTTTGCTACAACGTTTGCACTTTGATTTGGTATTGGTATTACAACCAAGTATTTTGTTAAATCACAAATAAGTGTGACTGCATATTCATTGCCGTTGTCTGATTTTGGTAATGGACCGATCGTATCCACTATTACTCTCTCAAATGCGTATCTTGGTGTCTCTGTTATAACCATTTGGGTCTTTGTGTGTCTTGTTGTTTTTGATGTTTGGCATTTTCGACATTTCTTTATATAATCTTATATGTCTTTTGACATACTTTTCCAATAATAATATCTTTTGACCTTGGCCAAGGTTTTTGTTATGCCTGTATGACCTCCTTGTATGGGATCATCATGTAATGTTGATAGGATTGCTTCTATTTCTTTTTTATTATTTATTAAGGTCACCGGGTTGAGTATCGCTACTTTTATATTTTTTAATATCTTATTTCCCATTCTTTTAAAATCTTCAATTGATATGTGTTTAAAAATATTTTCCCACGGTGCCATTTTGAGTTGGCTGATTTCATTTATACCGGCTTGCTTTTCAAGCCTTTGGAAGAACTGACCTAAGTCAAGAATTCCATTAGTATCTAAATCGCTAAAATCGTAACTTGCAATTACTTTCTTGCCATGTTTTAACAAACATAGAGAATTCTTTATATGCAATTTAATTACTTTTTGTACTTCATTGTTATTGGTTACTTAATATATGTTGGGATTTGAATCTTTATGAATAGATTGCTTTGGCAATCCTATTATTGTATGTTCTTTCTCTTGGCATTGTTTTTGTCTGTTTTGAAATCGTGTCGTTACTTTCATTATATTACCAGTAATGTCTTTTAATTCTTTGATGGTTATTCTTGATAACGCGTCTGCTACAAAATTTTCTTTTCCCTTCAGATATTCTACTGTGAAATTATACTCTTCTAATTCAAGTCTCATTCGTGTTAATTTTGAGCTAGGGTTGACCATTGAAAATAAATAGATGAGTGGTCTATGGTCTGTTTTGACAGAATAATGTTCACCATAAATATAAGGTCTAAAGTGGGTTATTGCCCAATGTATGGCTGCTCCTGTTCAGTAGTACTTTTATTACTCTCGCCCTTTGTGAATGATCTTGATGCGTAAGCAACTGGGAGTTGGTGGCCATTATGGTTTTGAGATAAAACTGCACCACACGCTTGCTTACTTGCATCGGTTGTTATGCAAAAATTCTTTGCTAAAATCTGGATATTGTAAAATAGTTGGTTCTATTAGCTCTTTTCTCAAATGTAAAAATGCTTTTTGAAGTTTTTAATAAATTTTCTGTAATAATTACAGAATGCAACAAAACGCCTAGCACTGTCCGCATCTTGTGGGATTGGATAATTTTTGATGACGTCATATTTCTTGTAGTCAGGCAAGAGTCTCTTATCGGTGCATTTATGTCTCAAAAATGTGACTTCATCCAGTTAAGTTCCTAATCATATGTTTTCAGAACAACCTATGACTATTAAATCATCCATATAAAGGAATGCTTGCGAAGGTTCTAGTCCAGAAAATGCTATAGTCATCATTCTCTGAAAAGAATTAGGTGCTATCTTTAAACCAAATGGTAATAGCGTGAAACGATATGAACCATTGGTGGTTGAAAATTACGTTATATTTCTTGAACTTTCTTCTAGTTCGATTTGGTGAAAACCTGACATTAAGTCTAGGCATGAGAATTATTTGGCTCTACCTAGCTGATCTAATATGTCATCAATTCTAGGTAGTGGAAATTTATCGGATAAAAGTTTTTTATTGATTTGACGATAGTCAATTACTAATCGCCATTTCTTCTTGTCTGAATCTGGAAGAGATTTCTTTGGTACTAATAGAATCGGGCTGTTGTACTCTGATACTGATGGTTTTACTATTTTGTCATCTATTAACTTCTGAACTTGAGCTTGAATTTCTTCTACCTGGCTATGAGGGCTTCTATAATTCTTTATATATGATGGTTCCTCATCTTTTAATCTCAGTTTTTGATTGTAAAAATTCTTTGCTGATATTGGTTCTGTTATAAGACCAAATATATCTGTGTATTTACTACATAATTCTTTTAATGTTGCTCTAAATTGTTGTGGAAAGTTTTTTTGACAATTGAGACATGACAGTTTGTTCTCTATTTTCTGGATTATTTTGAACTATTTCGTAGTTCGAAAGTGACTCGTATTCTATGTCGCCTACGTTAATTAATTGGTTTGAATTTGTTGTATTTAGTATACATATATAAGCATTTTGAGTGTTTGAAATTGTATTTGCAACATAAACTCCTGTTTTTATTTCTTGATTTGGTATTAATATATGTTTATCTTCAACTGAAGTTATATTAATTTTTCTTATTACTTGTGATCTAGCTGGTAACAATATATTATTATTACCTGAGTCATATAATATTTTGACATAGATAGGAAATTTTAAATTATTTGGACGTAAAATTAACCAATCTTCTGTTGGTTTAGTCTAATATACAATTGAGTTTTCTAATGAAGTCTATGCCTAATATTCCGTCACATGGTATTGGAAATTGTTGATTTACGATATGAAAACTGTGAGGAATAATATATTTGCCTGTCTGTATCTCAATGAATGCTAAACCTTTCGATTTAATTATTTCCTTGTATATTTATTGAGTTATTATTTTGAATATTCTTGTAATTATCGCTGTTTTCCTTTAAAACTGATGTATCCGCTCCTGTATCAATCAGAAATACTAGTTTCTTTCCTGTTTCTACGTTATTAAATGCAACAAATATATTTAATCCGAGATTAATTGCATATACTTTTTCTATTTCTGTGTATCTGAAGGGTTTTGGGAGTTTCCCGAGGTATTTTGTGCAACTCTTACGGAATTGTTTCTATTCTGGTTATTACTGTTGTTGCCTCTATAATTACCACGACCTCTATTGTTGTTGTAGTTGTTGTTTTGGTAGCCATTATTTTGGTAATTGTTGTTTTTGGTTATTGTATCGGTTATTGTAACCATTGTTATAGTTTCCATTATTGTAACGGCCATTGCCTCTGCCGCGACCGTTACCTCTGTAATTCTGACCTCTATTGGAATATCCTCTTGTGGCATACATAATATGGTTCACATTTCCAGTAATTCTTGTGCTGATTCTGAGGTACGCACTTACGACTTCATCCATTGTTTTGCCTGAAGCATTTTCTACTGTGAGTTTTACGCTTTCATGTTCCGATGTTCGGATCATGTTATCGAGAGCTTCTCTGGTACTCGCTTGGGTGGCTTGTTCTGCTTGATAACCTTCATTGATATACATATGCTGCTTCTAATAGTTTGCGTACGTTATACATTTCAGAAGCGAACTGTGCCGCTGTTTTGCCCCTTTGATGTATCGTTGCTAATTTTGTTTCATTAATTACCAAGTTAAATGTTGTGCCGTTCATTTTTGATCGTATTACTTCTACTGCAACGTTCTCGTATATTCCTTTTGTAAGGTCCACTATTTTAAGTGCTGTTATGAATTTTCGAAGATTCAATCTCTGTCCATCGAATTCTGGTATGGAGCCAGAGATCTCTTTCACGTACTGCCTTGTGGCTGCTTTGCTATCTGCCACCGCCATTGCAACTATTTCTTGTTCTTCGTCCTCTGATTGTATTTCTTCTGGTACCTTTAATACCACTGGTATCGTTAGATCGTTAAGATCCTCTTCTTTGAATTCTAATTCAGAATCGTTTCGTGATTCAGTAGTTCCCTCACTAAATTCTAAAGGGGGATTTAATATTGTAGGTACAGAAATATTTAAATTGTACCTCTCTTTGACTGTAATTAAATTTGTTCTTAGCTTTATTAAAAATTTGGACACTGATGTCCACTGTTTTTTTATCTAGTCTTCCTCTTTGTTCATGTATTAATTCCCTAGCTTCGTTAAAACAATCTACCAAAACTGCTGTGTGCCTATTTGCAGTTGCTTGTTGAATAGGCCTATTCTGGGACAAGCATTTATATGACTTATTAGACTTTTCTTTAATTTCATTTATGGTGGCTATTAAATGTGGCCAATCCATTATCTTTTGAAATCATTTTTACTTTTTTTTTTTTTAATAAAAAATTTTATTTAAGTACTTTATCAGTTAAGCATTTAAATTGCCTCTAGGCCATCGGCCCTACTACTATATCTTTTCTTTAAGCATTTGTTGTGCAGCTTGTATATTTTTATTATAGCATTTGAAATCATCAATAGAGATATTATTATTAGTATAATTGTAATCCAATTCAACTCTAGTTGAGTAGACTATATTTTATTGATTACATTTGCAGTAGAATTTACTGACTTAACGTCTACTGAACCCATTTTAGTTATTATTTCTTCTGATATATTTTTATTGATTATATTATCATTTTCCTTGCTATCTTTACAAATGGAATTATATACGAATGACATGTATCCTATGGCTTTACAGGCCATATTGCTAATCGAGCAGAAAAGGTTCTGCTCGATTTTACAAATTAGTTTCTTAAAAGTAGTTTTTTTTTTTTTTTTTTTTTTTTAAATTGTAGCTGATTCAGTTTTGTTTTACTCGTTGTTCTTCCTTGTGTCAGCTGGAAACGCTGACACTCCCTCGCTGCCGTCTTCCGGTAGGTAACAGGTTCCCTCGCAGTATGGGCTCCAGACTCCTTCACAATCGCCTGGGCATTTCTTCACTCTCTTTGGGATAGACTTTGGTGATGGAGGTTTTAATTTGTTATTATTGTTTATAAACTTTGTGTCGTTCGTTGTGGTAATTTCGGAATTTTTCTTTTTATCTTCAAGCAAGGTTTTCAATTAATCTAATTCAGCAGTTAGCTTCTCTGCTGTTGACCAGTGTGGTGGAGTTTTTTGACTATAGAGTAGCCCCTTTAAGTGTGCTATCCTCTTTGTTATCTTAGTCTTCACACCACCCCGTTGCTTATTCCGCATTATCTAACCCGCTTAGTACACGATGGATGAGGTCCCATTCGTCTTTCTCGATGTCCTCCAGTACTTCATCAATGGATTGGACTATATCCTCTTCCGATATCTTCTTATTCGGACATTCGTTTTCTTTCTTCCAGTTGTCCATTTGCTGTTTTCTTGTCCAACGTCTTTTTTTTCCTCTAAACTTTGCGTTGTAATAATTAATCAATTCGTTAATTGTTGCTTTAAACGTTGTATCTTTATTTTTTGTCGATGGCAGATAAGGTTCTACCCTTCAACACGTTCTGTTTCACAATGCTTAATGCTCAATACTTAATATTCCTTACACATTTAGCTTATAATGTATTTATATGATATAGCTGCGCTGCCGGCTACGCCAGCAGCGGAGCGGCCCTTTACATATTTCTTATATACTATGCGTATGGTCAGCGTGGGAACGCTGACTATGCATTTATGTGGGGTTTTATTATAATATTATGAACTTTATTTGTATGTTTAAACAAATAATATTGGATATGGAAATTATCGTTGGCTCACGTCTTCACCGTCGTCCTTGTCGTCGAATTGCTGTCGCTCTCGTAGCCACACAGGCAGAACGCACAACTTAACTCTCTCACGAGCAAAAAGCAACTTGCTTCTCTCGCCGTCGTACAGCACTTCGCTCTCGTAGCGTTGCGCTCTTCGTTGATCGTCGTGTTTGCGAATTCGCCACCTCGCTAATTCGCCACCTTCTTCATCTGTAGTCTTCTCGTTATCGTCGTTGTTATCGTTATCGTCGTTGTCGTTGTCTAGGGCTCAGCTGTTTCATACTAGTGGGATTTGGGTAAACAGCCAAAAACCAATCCCACATTTATGTTATTGGCCGTCAAGTGGGTGATCATATTGCATCCGCACTTGGGCCCTACTCCCATAAACATTGCAACAAAGTGCTACAATGTGTTTGCGAATTTATTTGAATTTCTTATAGGCGCATACCACACTAGTTTTTCTGCCAACATTTTTAATAATGGGGGTATGGCTTCTGCATATTTTGTTTCGCCAGCTTCGTACTCGTTGCCGCCATTCATTATGGTGGAATTTTGGATTGTATTAAATAATTCCCTTTCAATTCGACTTTCTCCTGGTCTATTCTGATGGTTCCGACGTAATCGTTCAGCAGGATCGTTCCAGTCACTATTTCTTCGTGGGACATTTTGGCTATTTACAGTGTCGGTGTTATATAAGCGTCGTTACTTAAGTCTATTATATTTTCTCTATTACAAATAGTTCTATCGTTGTGGGCTTTACATTTATTTATTTGGGAATACAAAATGTTATTTCATTTTAAAATATTTTCAAATTTAATTACACTTATTTGGCTTAATTAACGTTGCTGTACATAGTTCTTTTCCAATTATTCGAATGTTTATGATATACAATATTTCATTTCCGTTAGTAGCTATTTTTATTTTTACCAAACTATAATAATTGTTCAACATTAGTGAACATTGTTTATTCTTTTTCTAGTATTTGTTCTATTTTGTTTACTTCTGTTTCGGACAAAATTATTGAATTTATTGTATTTGTTTTAGCCCAATCGATAGCGTGTTCGACAATTCGTCTTTGAAAATTTGTAACTTATATTTTAAAATGGATATAATCTGTTCTTTAAACTCTGTTTGTTCTATTGTTGTTTTTATTACATTATTAGTTCTTATGCTAATTTCGTTTATTCTTGTATTTAGTTCTTTATTAATAACAACCTGTCTATTATTATTTTCCAACTGTTCAATTATTTTTTAAGGTTATAACCTCATGATCATTTTTTGTACGGCGAGCCGGAAAACCATTTCCAAGCAGTCCCTAATATATCGATTGATCTGGTCGCTCTTTTTGTCTAGTCTAGGATTGTGGCTAACCCATGGCACAATGGCAAGAAAAATCTGTGGACAGATATCAGTGAATATTCCATTTAATATTTTGGTTTTTATTTAGTCTTGCCCTTAAGATTTCTATTAAGTCTTCTTGGGTATATTGGGTTTTAGTAATAATGTGTTTATGGTAACTTGGGAATGGTAGTTCAAATTTATATGAATCTTTGTCGGCGATTAACAAGTGTAGTTAGTATCTGAATGCATTGATCGGTACATCTACTCCTTGATTGAGGTTGTTGGATGAACTTTCATCACTGTGAATTGTTGCGGAGGAACTTTCAGTATGATATATCGGTGGATTTCGTGATAGTTCATCTGCGACTACGTTTGAAGTACCGGGTTTGTATCGAAGTTCATGGTTAAACTCTTCGAGATAGCTTTTCCATCTCTTAAGTTTTCTATTGTGGTTCTTATTGCTAACAGCGAAAGTTAGTGGTTGATGGTCGGTGTATATGACTACTTTAGCAGTACCGTACAGGTACATACATTTCCTTCTCATTTGTTGCGTAGTTCTCCTTTGTTTTATTGAGTGTACGCGATACCATTTTGTTCGAGAACAGCTCCAATGGCATGATTTGAAGCGTCAGTGGTTAAGTGGAATTCTTTCCGAAAGTCGGGGTAACGAAGTGTTACATCCTGTGATCCTTGATTTTATTAAATGCGTCTATTGCCCGTAAGTCTAACCTAATATTGATTTTGTTAGACATGTTTTTAGAGAGCCGCCCTGTTTCTCCTCTATAAATCTCCTATAGTAGCTTGATAGCCTTGAGAAGTATCTTGGACGTTGACGTACTAACGGCAGTACGATCAAGTGGCCCAGCGACACCAAGGTCTGGCTTGTTAACGCGCGGACCTAGGCAGACACGACCACCCGCCCATCCGACGGAGGTCGCGAACAATTAACACAGACAAAACAACCAAATTGTATTAACAAAAAGAATAAAACAATAATAATAATACTATTACTACTAATAATAATAATTAGAACTATTCTTAAATACGAGCTAATGTATCTAGGAGTAATGTTTTAATTTCTAAGTTAGTGTTAGTATTATTAATTAGACTAGAAAAGTTATTATAATTTACACATAAAAATACGGAAAGGATTGTGACTGGCATAGTTAGTACTACAACGGGAAAGTGAGAGGGGAAGAAAATTTCTAGTCGTTCTGACCGAAACGGCAAAGCTAATCTGACTTGTCAACTGCAATGAGTCAATTTCGCCAATGATTAGTCTATGTAGAAACACTACACCTAGCATAGTTCTACGGTCAGAAAGAGAAGGAAGGTTTAGTAATAAAAGTCTACTATGATACGAAGGCAATCTAATTGTGGGATTCCAGCTAAGACTACGAAGAGCAAAAAGAAGAAATTGTTTCTGCACTGATTCAAGCCTATCTTGATGAACCCTATACTGGGGGAACCAGATATTAGATACATACTCAAGAATAGGACGAACCAGTGAGATGTACAAGTACAAGTGTATTTTTATTTTTACCAAACTATAATAATTGTTCAACATTAGTGAACATTGTTTATTCTTTTTCTAGTATTTGTTCTATTTTGTTTACTTCTGTTTCGGACAAAATTATTGAATTTATTGTATTTGTTTTAGCCCAATCGATAGCGTGTTCGACAATTCGTCTTTGAAAATTTGTAACTTATATTTTAAAATGGATATAATCTGTTCTTTAAACTCTGTTTGTTCTATTGTTGTTTTTATTACATTATTAGTTCTTATGCTAATTTCGTTTATTCTTGTATTTAGTTCTTTATTAATAACAACCTGTCTATTATTATTTTCCAACTGTTCAATTATTTTTAAGGTTATAACCTCATGATCATTTTTTGTACGGCGAGCCGGAAAACCATTTCCAAGCAGTCCCTAATATATCGATTGATCTGGTCGCTCTTTTTGTCTAGTCTAGGATTGTGGCTAACCCATGGCACAATGGCAAGAAAAATCTGTGGACAGATATCAGTGAATATTCCATTTAATATTTTGGTTTTTATTTAGTCTTGCCCTTAAGATTTCTATTAAGTCTTCTTGGGTATATTGGGTTTTAGTAATAATGTGTTTATGGTAACTTGGGAATGGTAGTTCAAATTTATATGAATCTTTGTCGGCGATTAACAAGTGTAGTTAGTATCTGAATGCATTGATCGGTACATCTACTCCTTGATTGAGGTTGTTGGATGAACTTTCATCACTGTGAATTGTTGCGGAGGAACTTTCAGTATGATATATCGGTGGATTTCGTGATAGTTCATCTGCGACTACGTTTGAAGTACCGGGTTTGTATCGAAGTTCATGGTTAAACTCTTCGAGATAGCTTTTCCATCTCTTAAGTTTTCTATTGTGGTTCTTATTGCTAACAGCGAAAGTTAGTGGTTGATGGTCGGTGTATATGACTACTTTAGCAGTACCGTACAGGTACATACATTTCCTTCTCATTTGTTGCGTAGTTCTCCTTTGTTTTATTGAGTGTACGCGATACCATTTTGTTCGAGAACAGCTCCAATGGCATGATTTGAAGCGTCAGTGGTTAAGTGGAATTCTTTCCGAAAGTCGGGGTAACGAAGTGTTACATCCTGTGATCCTTGATTTTATTAAATGCGTCTATTGCCCGTAAGTCTAACCTAATATTGATTTTGTTAGACATGTTTTTAGAGAGCCGCCCTGTTTCTCCTCTATAAATCTCCTATAGTAGCTTGATAGCCTTGAGAATTATCTTGGACGTTGACGTACTAACGGCAGTACGATCAAGTGGCCCAGCGACACCAAGGTCTGGCTTGTTAACGCGCGGACCTAGGCAGACACGACCACCCGCCCATCCGACGGAGGTCGCGAACAATTAACACAGACAAAACAACCAAATTGTATTAACAAAAAGAATAAAACAATAATAATAATACTATTACTACTAATAATAATAATTAGAACTATTCTTAAATACGAGCTAATGTATCTAGGAGTAATGTTTTAATTTCTAAGTTAGTGTTAGTATTATTAATTAGACTAGAAAAGTTATTATAATTTACACATAAAATACGGAAAGGATTGTGACTGGCATAGTTAGTACTACAACGGGAAAGTGAGAGGGAAGAAAATTTCTAGTCGTTCTGACCGAAACGGCAAAGCTAATCTGACTTGTCAACTGCAATGAGTCAATTTCGCCAATGATTAGTCTATGTAGAAACACTACACCTAGCATAGTTCTACGGTCAGAAAGAGAAGGAAGGTTTAGTAATAAAAGTCTACTATGATACGAAGGCAATCTAATTGTGGGATTCCAGCTAAGACTACGAAGAGCAAAAAGAAGAAATTGTTTCTGCACTGATTCAAGCCTATCTTGATGAACCCTATACTGGGGGAACCAGATATTAGATACATACTCAAGAATAGGACGAACCAGTGAGATGTACAAGTGTTTAGTAATGTAGGGATCGTTAAATTCTTTTGACCAACTATTAGAAGCAGCCAAAATATGCTTATCAAACTTTAATTTTCAATCAAGAAGGATACCTAAATCAGTTACTGACTCTATTCGCTCAAGTGGAGTATCATTAAGATGATAATTATTTAAATAAACTTATAGCACACCACGATTGAAAACAATCAAGGTCAGATTGCAATCTGAGGCTATATATGGGATCATTAAAAGTCAGACAAATCTTAACATCATCTGCATACATAAGTATGCGAGAGTATGATATAACGGACGGTAGATCATTTATAAATAATGTGAACAGCAATGGGCCTAAATGACTTCCTTGGGGTACGCCGGAAGTGACTTGGACAGTCTTGGACACAGAGCCCTTGTAAAATACTCTTTGAATTCTAAATGAAAGATATGAAGATATCCACAAAATTAAGTTCTGTGGAAATCCAAGAAGATTGAGCTTGTATAATAAGAGACTATGGTTGACAGAATCAAAAGCCTTACTGAAATCAGTGTAAATGACATCCGTTTGCATTTTTGATTGGAACCCTTCAATAACAATTGATGAGAATTCTAATAAGTTAGTGGTAGTAGACCTACATTTCACAAACCCATGCTGGTAGGGTGAAATTATAGATTTACAGCAGTGTTGAAGTTGAGAAGTTATTAGTTTCTCAAATACTTTGGGAATAGCAGACAACTTGGAGATACTTCTATAGTTTTGAACGTTGGATTTATTTCCTTTTTTCAAGAGAGGAATAATGTAAGACTCTTTCCAAAAATTAGGGAAAGAGCACAACTCTACAGACAATTCAAATAATTTTAAAAGTGGTTTACAAAGTCCCTCTGCACAGAACCTAAGCATGCAACTAGGAACACCGTCAGGGCCAGGAGAAAAAACTGGTTTACATGACTTAAGTTCACGTAAGAGTAAACTTTCAGAAAGTAAGGGACCAAAAATGCAATTCGCTTGGTTTACTTGATACGGATAAGACTGGGCTCTATAAAAAGTTGATGTGGAATAGGTCGTTTGAAAAAATCAGCAAACAGATCGGCAATGCCACGATCATTAAAAGCTGTCTTTTTATCATAAAATAATGTTGTTGGAAGTGTTGACGTCTTTCGCTTCGAATTAACGAAGTCATAGAAGCGTTTCGGGTCACGCTTAAACATAAGTCTGCACTTTCTCAAATAATCCTTGTAGCAAAGTTTATTTAGCGTGGAGAAATCGGAACGAGCAACAGTGTAGCGAGCAAAATATAAGAGAGAGCCAGTTTCCTTATATTTTTTATAAAGATTTGTTATGATTTTTTATTCTTTAACTTTGTTAGTTCTTTGGTAAATCATAACGGTCTATTAGACAATTGTGGAATACCAAAGGGAACACAAGCATCAAACAGAGAGTTTAATGTAGAATAAAAAATTTCAACTGCCTTGTCCAGGTCAATACACGAAGAAAGTTGGGACCAGTCAGTACGCGAAAGAAGCAAAGAAAGTTTTTTAAAATCGGTCTTCCGAAAACAACGAACTCGCTTCTCCGGTAAAACACCTGCAACCGAAACACTTGCTGGTAAGTCAATCAGCACCTCCAGAGTAGGGTGGTAGGGATCCTCAGGTGAGGAAATAGGATTTAATCTGGACACCGTGCAGGTATTGGGATCCAAAACAAAAATCAGATCAAGCATTTTACCTAGACAATTTGGTATATAATTGGTTTGAGACAAAGCTATATCAAAAAGGCTATCAACAAAGACATGAGTTGACGAAGGATTCAATACGTTGGACTCACATGACGAAAGCCACGAAATTCCAGAAATATTAAAATCTCCAAGAACTATTAAGAAATCACGATTAGAAAGCATTTCAGAAATACTATTGATTACAGAAAAATGGGATAAATACAGAGAGTTATCTGAGGCAGAAGGTATATGTATATGAGCAGGTGATAAAGATACTAAAACTACAATAAATTAGTTTTACAGCTACAAATTCGATATCTAAATCACTACCTAAATCTACGTGCTCAGAAGAGATATCAGCATCGACAGCAATAAGTACACCACCACCACGACGCTGCATGCAATCACGTCTATAGACAGAAAATTTGTTAGTAAAGATTTCAGTATTTAAAATATCATGCCTTAACCAAGTTTCAGTGAAGGCAATGACATGAAAAGGAAAATTTAAGCTATCTAAATAAACATTATTAAGTTTACTACAAAGGCCTCTTACATTTTGATAGCCAAGCAGGAGAGAAGTTAGTTTTTTGAGCTATCAGATGGAGTTTGAGGCTTAGAGGAATTAGTGGTAACATTTGGAAGTAAAATCGGTGGCCGATTTTTCTTTTTATTTACATACTCTTTAATAATTAAGTAATCCGGCCAGAAGTCTTTTGAGCAAACTTTACTAAAATGCTCGGCAGAACACTTATTTTGAATGATGCGATTTCCCGTTCATATGAGAAGTTAAATTTTTCCACCTTTAATGATGCTTGAATTTTGGACCGAATAAAGGTCCTAATGTCGTCAGATGACGTATTAGGGGCAAGCCTGGAAACAAAAATTTGTTTCATAGGTGGGACACCTACTATAGTGTTCTGAGCAACTGTAGCAGAAGTCGAGATAGGAGCATCTGTACTAGCTGGTAGAACGTTAGGTACAGCAGAAGGTTGATCACGTTGAGTCTCTGCAACATTAATACTACCGCAGGTACCGATATTAAAACGGGATCAGAACAAATGACATCCATGGGAACAATGTCATTGTTGGCAATCATTGACGCTGACGAGTGTCGAGGGGTGGGAGACGTAAATGACATTAGATTATTCGGAACGGACGAGTTGTTGACCAGCTCAGGGACATCAAGTTTGTTAGGACCAATGGACAAACGAGTATTAGCTTTTTTACGCTTTGGAGACGCGGTTAAAAGCTTCATGCCCTTAAACCCAGAGTCCAAGGTTGCGAAACTATCCGCAAGTTTTTGAAACCTGCGGATAGATCACCAAAGCCTTGCTTCGTCTGACGTATGAATCCCGCAACATCCCTTTCAACATCCCTGCATGACTCACATGTCCATCTTAAACCAGATTTTGAGCCAATTAGGTCGACTATACGGCCGGTGAAGCCAGCACATTTTTCATGTGAAACATTGTCACAGAGCCAGCAGCAAACGAAACCCATTTTTGCGCTTGCTGGTACACGGCATTTTTTATTATAGCAGACAAACATACTGCAGGTTTTAGAGTAAATAAAAATTAAATGAAGCCAAAAATTTAAATAAGAATAAAATTTGTGTTACTAACAGGGTATTAGTACGCTGATATCTACTTACAGAAAAACAGCAAGCACAAAATCACAATCGCGGGCGCGACGAAAGCAGAGAAAAGAATAGCCAAAACGGCCAACAACAAAACACAGCACAAAGAGCGCGAGAGCGGAAAGTGCCCGAGATCGGAAAGAGCGCGATATGCAATGATATACCAACAATGTGCTGTAGCAGTTCAAAACAAAACACAAATTTACTGTAAGCTCTCACAAACAGAAAATTAGGCCTCACAAATTGTTGATATATTAAAACACAGAATTAATTGTAAATTATTAAATATTATTACACTGTGACTAAACACTCCGACGTATAGCACAGGTATTGTTAGTTTGCAAACAAAATTATTTAATAACAAGGCGCAGGAAGGGTAAAATAACAAATGTTAGTTGATAGCAAAAAAAACACGTCCGAATGCGAAAACGAATACGAGCGAATGATCGGAGATTTTTTAGCGTTTTTGGTTCGGGGAAATCCCGAACTTACTTTCTTACTTACTTACTTACTTTCTCAACATTAGTTTTGACACAGTCTGCTAAGATAGTGAAGCCTAGGAAATCGACTTCGTTTTTGAAGAACTCGCATTTATCGAGTTGAACCTTCATATTCGCATCATGTAGAGTCGTGAAGACTTTTTCGAGGTCTCTGACATGATCAGCTTCTGTTTTGTTGAATACAATTATGTCATCGATGTATACGTAACATATTTTGGTTGTGTGGTCCCCTAAAATGTCGTCTAAAGCTCGTTGGAATATTGAAGGTGAATTCTTTAGTCGAAATGGTAGCGTTGTTAATTCGAATTTACCTCCATTTATAGAAAAGGCGGTCTTCTCTATATCTTTTTCTGATAATGGGATTTGGTGAAAACCACTTTTCAGATCTAATACTGAAAAATATTTGTTTTCTCCCAATTCAGCGACTATTTCGGTAATCGATGACTACCCTGAATTTCTTTTGACCTGATGAGTCAGCTTTTTTGGCACCACCCAAACAGGTACGTTGTATAGTGACCGTGAAGGTTTGATTATGCCGTCATGCAGCAATTCTTGGATTTGGGTTTCTACCTCCGGTCTTAAAGAAGTGGGGTAGGGGTAGTGTTTGCTATGTACGGGTAAGTCGGAATTGGTTCTAATTTCACCTATAACTCGCGTGGTATAGGTCAGTTTTTTGTCTGGGCTTGCGAAAAGCTCGACATGTCTCTCTGTCAAGTGAGACATGCTTTGTTTTTGTGCAAGTGTCATATGATCAGAACTGATATTGATGCTGTTGACCGCCTGTGCTTGTAGTTGAAAAATTTTAATTTTCCGTCCTCCTCTTATTACCAGTGTGTCGGTTTTTATGTCTATCACTGCATCTATTATGCCATGAAAAACTTGAAAATTAAGTCTCTAATATTGAATAAGCTTAAGAGAGTGTGGTGGAGTGTGAGAATGGTTGATCATTTGGTATTGGGTTCTTTACTAAGTGTGGCTAAATGTAGTTCTGGTTGGATTCTGTATCTATTAAAAATTTCAATTGTGAACCGTCCCTCGTTACACATTGAACATATATTAGCGAGGAACTGTTTAATCAAAAAAATAAACGTTCGTTGGGTTAGTGGGATTTGTAGCATAACCCTGGTCTTTGTCTGGTATGCTCTAGCCATTCAATTCGTTGGCTCCTTCTAATTCTATCTGTTCTAAATAGTATTCTTCTTCGAACAATATCGGACATTTGTTCGCGGCTGTTTTCTGTTCTAAATTTTCTTCTGCTGCATGTCTTTGCAGCTTTTGTGGTGGCACTGTGGCTATTGGTATTGTAGGTCGTTTACCTGTCATATCATTACCTGAAGGCCTGTTCATGTAGTTTAAGTGCTTGGATCGAATAGAATGGTCTATTTCCGGCTGCTGTGGCAGTGGCTCACACGGTCGCTGTGGAAAGGGTATATACGGACTCGGTTGAGTAGGCGCTTTTGGCCATGTAGTCGGTGGTCTAGAACCCCAGTTCTGTCTATCTGAAGATGGAATGTATAATGGTTGTTGAATTTGCTTAGATAGATTTGACATTTGTTGGTACGATGGTTTGCTGTACAATTGCTTGAAATTGTGTTGGGCTTGTATCTGACGAGGTGGTAATGGAAGTGGTAATTGTCTCAGCCTAGGAATATACGCATTTATATGATCCTGATTGTTGAACAGGTTGCACAAATGTAGTGCATGACTAAGATCTCTCGGCTCCTTCACAGCCAAACGACGTGGAAGGTCTCTATTGGGACCTCTGACGAAGGTATCGATGGCTTTGCCTCTATAATTAGTAATTGAGTATCAAGGATAATTGGTGGTGGACTGCGTGATAGAATTCCATAACGGACAACCGGCCCTGAGTCAGAGAGAACATCTGATATTCGAGCGTTTTTAGATCTCGTTTATCTGCGAAATGTTCTGTGAGGCGTCTAGATATATCCTCCCAATTCAAGGGAGTGTGGAATGATTCCAACAATGTTTCTGCTTCACCTACTATTTTTCCACGTACGGCTAATGTGACTAAGTAGTATTTGTATGTTTGTTCTTGTCCCTTAAAGATAGCCATTACTCTGTCGAGGGTCTTTTTCCACCATCCGAAAGAAGTTCTGTCTGCAGAAAATTCTTTAATTAGTCGGGTGACGTCGGGTACTTTGTCATCATATTGACCGCTTTCAGTAGGTGTGTATGTCACGTCTGCATATTCTTCTTCACCTTCTACACCTAATGATTGTCTAATGACTTCGCCTCCTTGGAGGGCGTCCCTAATTAATGCCACTATGACGTCCTTAAGTTCAGGACTGGCTACCGGTGTACTAGCTGCTGTTGGGTTGGCTCTAGGATGATTGAGTCGTAAACTCATGCCTGCCATTGCCTCGGACAATTCTTTTGTATTTCTATACTTTTACACTTGGGGCAATTGGAGACTTGGAAATGTGTGCAGTTTTTATTGTATTAGATCCAGTGGCTGGATCGCTCCTTCTATCCTGGAGGGTCCCTTGGGATTCGCAGAATTGGAGTATGTTATACTGCGGTTGGCAGTTTTATAATGTTTTATCTTTTTTCGTTTTGTTATCGTTTGTTTCGTGGTAATAATATAGTGTACTTAATATCGAAAACTTGTTACTATGATTTTTGTTAATTCTCTTAAATGCTATCAATTTTTTCCAGTTATCAATTTTTTCCAAATTATTTAGTTTACTTAAATAAAAATTTTCTAATTTTTTTTCTTTTTTTTTTTTTTTAAATAAGGTTTTATACTTTCTATATTCAAATTTTTACTCGTTTTTATTTAATTATTTCTTGTTTACTTTACTTTAATTTTTCGTATTTTCTTTGATTACTCTTCTTTTAATTCTTATTTTTCTTAGAGTAATATATTCATTCCGGTGAATCTCCACGATGGTCCTCTGGATTTTATCCTTTTTATCCTTGCGGCGAGTTGCCGCGACAATGAACTACTTGGGATCCTCAGTGACACGGTTGCGTGGTTTCCTGCGGACGTGCAACTTAGCTACTTGAGGTAAATTACACGACACGATGAACGGGTTCCTGCTCCGGCGCCAATTAAGAACACGGGTTGTCTTTCTTGTAGATTAGAGCTAGTTTAAATACCGCTTCGTCTGTTGGTGTCGGTGCCGTTTTCGCTGACGTTGTTAACTTATATAATATGTTGATGACGTGGTGATAGCTACTGGAAATATGGTAACAATGAATAATTTCAAAATGATGATCCAGCTTGTAAACTGTATGAAAGTAATAAAAACAATAAAATAGATATCCAGAATGACAGTATAGAGAAAAGTTTGATTTTAGACCAACCTAGTGAAAGTGATGAATGTGATAGGCTAAAGAACAAGCCACAAATATCGTACATGGAAGATGAAATTGATTATTATAATTATATTTTAGATGCTGTCGGGAGCAGCAGCAGCAACATTAAATATCATCATTTAAATAATTCAAAATATAACGTAACGTTAACACAATCAGCTGTTTGTTTGCATTTCTTCACATTGTACTCTGTTAATAATTATCTATATATTTATCTTATTGCATTGTACTCTGTCCCTATATTCACCCCACATATGTATTTAGGTACGCAAGCGCATCGTCTGTATGTGATTGTCGCACTTGCAGTCAGTTGTCTTTTCGCCATCTCTCTTTGCGCATCGCTAATTATAAATACCCTAAACTGAATAAAATTATATAGGTGGCATAAACTAATGCCCTTCCTCAAAACATTTTGGTGACCCCGACGTGATCAATTATATTTGTGAATCGCAATCATATAGTTCGAGACTATTTCTGCAATTCGGTAGTCAAATAGTCAAACACACAAACATTTAGCTCAAAACTATTTGTACAATTCGGCAGTCAAATAGTTTCTTAAAACAGTCGCATAATTAATCTATTTTCTACAATTCGGTAGTGAAACAGAAACAAAAGAAATAGACAACAAAAGGCAATTGCAATTGGCAACCCTTTTTTATATTTCGGTAAAAACAAATATACACATATTACCTACTGTTTTCGTTTTCGCGCGTTTGATTGCCTTGCACTTGCACAAAACATTACGGTGTTTAATCTCGCATGCAAAGAGAGCACAGCAACGAGCCAAAATTTGTGCACAAAAGAAACAGCGGATAAATAGATAAGCGCGGTTTCTTTTGGCGGCATTTCGTGTGTCCGTTGTTCTTGAATTCGGTGTACTTTCGCCAAGTTCGCTGACCTGTTACAGCTGCATTTTGCAAAGCATTTTGATTTTTTCGGCTCTGAAAATGCAGCTGCTCTCGATGAGCAAGATTTGCAAGTGCGACTCGAGCTCGTTGATCGAATGTATTCAGAGTTTGATAAATATCAAACAACATTAGAAAAGTTAAACATATCGGAAATGTCGAGTAATGATCGGTCAAACTTTATCCATAGTTTTTGCCAAGTGAAATCAAGCATAACTCGTGAACTTGCAAAACAACATTCTACATCAGTGGTGCATTCTACTGTAATTCCAATTGGCAGCGCGCAGTCCAAGGGCGCGTCGCGAATCTCCAGGCTACCGGAATTCCGCCTTCCGCGTTTCAGTGGCGCATACATCGACTGGCCTGACTTCTATGCCGTGTTCAACATCATGGTTGGCAACATTGATGAGCTGACCAATGTGGAAAAGTTCCAGCATCTTCGCTCCTGCCTGGAAGGCGTTGCTTTGGACACAATTCGTTCGCTTGAACCAACAGACGACAACTACATCAGAGCAATCGAAATACTAGTCGAACGATTTGATAATAAACTTTTGCATTTTCAGGCACACATTCGGTCTATCTTTGGTTTATCAGGTGTAGAGAAAGGATCCGCTAGCAGCATTCGACAGCTTAGCTTCTCATCTGCGAGCGCTGAAATCATTGGGAACTCATGAGGATATTTTGAACGGCATGCTTATTCACCTAGTTAAATCGAAACTAGATCCACAAGCACAGGAAAAATGGGAAGAAAGTTTGGAAACCGACAGATTGGTCAAGTGGACAGACATGGCTCGATTTCTGGAAAAAGATGTCGCACTATTGAAAATGTAAAGAATGCTATGGTAACACATACACCTAGCGATTCGGTGAGCAAATCGAAACCCAATAAATCGACTCACACTGCATTATTAGCTTCGTCCTCTGGCCACCAATGTGCATTTTGTAACTCTGCGGATCACTACATATCCAAGTGTTCTCAATTTTTGAATCGCAGCCCTGCAGATCGATACAAAGAAGCCAAACGACTGCATCTATGTTTAAATTGCTTACGAAAAGGCCATAGCTTTCAACAATGCAAGTCTGGAACTTGCAAGCATTGTCGCTCAAAACACCATTCTTTGCTTCATCTCGTTCCAAATCCCATGGCTGTGCCATCGCAAGCATCAGTCGAACTTACTTCGCATACTTCCACAACACTCTTGGCATCGTCTAATTCTTCGCCTCAACTTCCACCTGTAGCCTTAGATAAACAAACCGATTATGTGTTGCTTGCTACCGCAATAGTTTACGTCAGAAATCGATCTGGCACTCTCGTAGCATGCAGAGCATTGCTTGACTCCTGCTCGCAAGTCAATCTTGTCACCTCTCGATTCGTGAGTCAGCTGCAACTTCCCACTCATCATTCGCCTATTGCAGTCTCAGGGATATGTGAATCATCGCACACATCGCACAAAGCAGTGGACATTGTTGCACACTCACACAACCAAACATATAGCACAACATTCGCAGCAGTCATCATGCCTTCGATAACCGATTGTCAACCAAACTTCGATTTGAGTTCTTCAGGCTGGAATATACCTAAGAATCTATTTCTAGCAGACCCATTGTTCTATAAAAGCCAGCGCATTGATCTTCTGCTGAGCTGAGTTGTTCTACGATTTGCTTTGCGTTGGTCAAGTTCGTTTAGCCAAACACATGCCAATTTTGCAGAAAACAAAACTAGGCTGGATCGCTTCTGAGGCATTACATTGTCGCAGGCAAAATCAGTCTACTTTGGCTATAACCACTAAACCAAATGCTGACTTGATGGACACTCCGTTATCAGACATTGTTAAGCGTTTTTGGGAAATCGATAACGATTGTGGATCTTCAGTAATCGCAACGGAAGAGGACATCCTATGTGAGCAGTTATTTTTGGATAATTACTCTCGCCTCGAATCAGGACAATATTCAGTTCACCTTCCTGCCAAATTTAGCTTTGATCTGCTTGGAGACTCCTATAGTCGAGCGCTTCGTCAATTCAAATCATTGGAAAGCAAACTTTCCAGAAACCCAATTATGAAATCCCAATACGCAGCATTTGTAGAGGAATACATTGATTTAGGGCACATGTCATTGTCCAGCCAACAGTCATCGTTTCCTCGATTCTTCTTGCCTCACCATTGCGTTCAGAAATTAGATAGCTCAACTACAAAGCTCAGGGTGGTCTTCGATGGATCTGCCAAATCAGCATCTGGGTACTCATTAAATGATTTACTTTTCGCCGGACCCTCAACTCAACCTACTATCTTCTGCACTCTTCTCCGCTTTCGATTTCATAAAATTGCATTATGTGGAGACATCTGTAAGATGTATCGCTGTGTTCGAGTAACGCACCCAGACCAACACTTACAATGCATCTTATGGCGCAACAACCCGCATGAGGACATAAAGGTCTATACACTTGACACCGTTACTTACGGTACAAAGCCTGCAGCCTTTTTAGCAATTCGAGCTATGCAGCAGCTCTCATACGATGACAAAAATAAATTTCCTTTGGGCTCTCAAATAATTCGCAGGGATTTCTATGTTGATGATCTGATCTCTGGAGGTGATTCTATCGAAGAAGTCACACAAATACGGCAAGAAGTCAAAGCCCTTTTACAAAGGGGTCAGTTTCCAATTAGAAAATGGTGTTCCAATGAACCAGCTGCTTTAGATGGCGAAACAGAATCCGATCGAGAGAAAACACTTAGATTTCATGACGGAACAGATGTTTTGAAGACGCTAGGTTTATATTGGGGCTACCAACTCTGACAATCTCTTATTCAGTTTCTCTGAATTTTCAGCAGAAAATTCAGCAACGAACGATCAATCTTGTCAACAGTTGCCAAATTTTACGACCCACTTGGATTGATTGCTCCAATCATAATCAGGCTGAAGATCTTTTGCAAATTTTATGGAAGAATAAACTTGACTGGGATGAATCGCTACCGCAGTCTCTGCAAACCTTATGGTTGGAACACATGGAGCAGATTTCAGCATTTAGCCATCTAAAATTTCCACGCTTCGTCAAACAATACAATTCATCGCTGGAAATACATGCCTTTTGCGATGCAAGTCTGGCCGCATATGGAGCTTGCATCTACATTCGATCTGAAGCGCATGGCATAGTCTCAACACAAATACTTTGCTCCAAGTCCAGAGTCTCACCATTAAAAACTCTGACAATACCATAATTGGAACTATGCGCAGCACACTTACTATCAGAGCTCATTTCAAATGTAGTTAATCAACCTCTCTTACTTGCCCGATCTTTTGCTGGTCTGACTTAACTATCACACTGTCTTGGATTCGCCATGCTCCATCCGATTTAAATATTTTTGTATCCAACAGAATCGCGCAGATACAGGACCAAACAAAGAACATGACATGGCGACATATTCCGACGCGTCTAAATCCGGCTGATATATTGTCAAGAGGATGCACTCCACTTGAACTGCTGGAATCTAAACTATGGCGAGAAGGGCCTTCGTTCCTTCGTCTGGACATATCATGCTGGCCAGCTCAAGTACCTTCGCTACTAGAGTTGCCAGAACGTCGTCATCGCGTCTTACCACATCTCAGGATCAAGACATCTCCTATAGCTGCAAATATCAAAACTCGTTTGGTAAGATGCAGAGAGTCTTCGGATACATCTACAGATTCCTGCTGTCGAAGTCCAAGGATTATATCCGCAAGGGTCCACTCACAGTCAGTGACATCAAATGCGGCACGCATCTACTTATGCGAGGGATTCAGATAAGATGTTTCTCTGAAGAATATAAAGCACTTCAAAAGGGGAAGCCAGTATCATCAAAGATGATACAGGATTGCTACGCGTAGGTGGACGTCTTCAAAACTCGCTGCTGGATTACGACGCAAGACATCCAATTCTATTGCCCAAGCATCATCCAGTCACAAGCGTAATCATCGCTCATTTTCACGCCAAATTCCTACATGCAGGACCCCAGAGCCTGCTAGCTGCGTTGCGACAAAAATTCTGGCCAATCGGAGGACGGAAAACGATAGCTGCAACACTAAACAAGTGTATTCGATGCTATCGCTCGAAACCCATCATTTTTCAGCATATCATGGCACCCTTGCCGGTCAGCCGTGTTCAACCATGTCGACCCTTTACAACAACCAGTATTGACTTTTGCGGCCCCTTCTACTCAAAATCAGAGGTCAGAAATCGTGAACCATCGAAATGCTATATCGCCATTTTCGTTTGTTTCGCTAGAAAGGCTACTCATTTAGAAGTGGTCGAAGATTTATCTACAAACGCATTTATTGCTGCGCTGAAGAGATTCATCAGCACCCGAGGGAAACCAACCACAATATGGTCAGATAACGCTACAAACTTCGTTGGAGCCAAGAACGAGCTTAAGGAGTTAAGGGAGCTATTTCTTTCTGATCCAGCTAACATTGAGCTTCATTCAGCACTTACGAACGGCATAACGTGGCAGTTCATCCCACCTCGTTCACCTCATTTTGGAGGCTTATGGGAGGCAGCCGTTAAAGCAGCAAAATTCCATTTCTACCGTGTAGTCGGCAAAACAACTCTAACATTTCATGAGCTTAGAACGCTAGGTTGTGAAATATCAGCCATGCTTAATTCTCGCCCATTATGTCCCATTTCAGAAAGCCCAGATGACTTGGATATTCTTACTCCCGGCCATTTTCTCATTGGTGGATCGTTTGCAACCATCGAGGAACCAGACGTAACGCACCTCAACATCGATCGGCTAAGTCGCTGGCAACGAGTCTGTCAAATGCAACAGGCTTTCTGGCGGAAGTGGAGCGCATCGTACCTTGCGCCACTACAAGAACGCACCAAATGGCGAGCTTCAAAAGCAAACTTATCTCCAAACAGTGTCGTTATTCTAAAGGATGACAATTTGCCTCCATTGCAGTGGCGCATGGGCTGAGTTGAAAAAACAATTCTTGGAGACGACGGTGTGGCTCGTGTCGCAGTCATACGAACGGCAAATAGGATTGTCAAGCGGGCTATTGGCAAATTGGCTGTTCTGCCCCTTGAAACCACATCAACTGTCAGCGTGCCTCTTCCAGTGGGGGGAGCATGTCGGGAGCAGCAGCAGCAACATTAAATATCATCATTTAAATAATTCAAAATATAACGTAACGTTAACACAATCATTCTTCACATTGTACTCTGTTAATAATTATCTACATATTTATCTTATTGCATTGTACTCTGTCCCTATATTCACCCCACATATGTATTTAGGTACGCAAGCGCATCGTCTGTATGTGATTGTCGCACTTGCAGTCAGTTGTCTTTTCGTCATCTCTCTTTGCGCATCGCTAATTATAAATACCCTAAACTGAATAAAATTATATAGGTGGCATAAACTAATGCCCTTCCTGAAAACAGATGCTCATACTATTTAGTTTTAACGATATTTCAAGTTCCTTAGAAGAAATACATAGTAGAAGTGACAAATCTTTATGGGAAGCTGTTATTAAAAGTGAATGGGATGCCCATAATTTAAATAATACTTGGACAATTACAGAAAAGCCTAAATATTAATGCATTGTTGATAGTAAATGGGTATTTTCCGTTAAATATAACGAACTAGAAATTCCAATAAGATATAAAACTAGGTTAGTTGCTCGGGGATTTAATCAAAAATACCAAGTAGATTACGAAGAGACTTTTGCTCCTGTAGCTAGAATTTTAAGTTTCCGATGTATGTTATCATTAGCAGTCCAATATAACTTGCAAGTACATCAAATGGTTGTAAAAACTATATGAGATAGTTCAGAGTATTCCATGTAAAGGTAACAGTGTATGTAAATTGAATAAGGCAATTTATGGACTCAAACAAGCCGGTAGGTGCTGGTTAGAAGTGTTTGGGCAACCATTAAAAGACCGTGGGTTCGTAAACTCCTCTGTAGATCAATGTACATATATGTAGGATTAGGAATAATGTTAGGCTAATACGTACCCTTACTTACGCAACAACGAGAATGATTGCATCAGTCAATTTAAGTTTACATTATGCTTTTATCATAGTCTCCTTTTGAATATAATTTCGGTATAATAGAAGCAAGATGACGAGGACGAGAAGAATAGTTTTAAGCAGGCAGTCGTATTCGAGAGCTGAGCTAATACGCGTGTGTCATCGAAAAGAATGGTCATAATTAAAATCATATTATCGAAGCACAAGAAGTGATCAAATCTATTAATTTAATTAATAACAATTGTTACGAAGAAAACATATTAATTGAACCCATGAATAAAAATGTTAAGTTTGTCATTTCCTACAAATTTTGGGGGCACAACCGGGATCGATTTGAATCAAAGAACTAAATATTCGTAACGAAGTATGCGCTAACATGGCCGTCAGCCGTCAGAGGAAGCAAGGGGACCAACATGTAATTCCCAGTATTGGCTGGGGCACATGCCCCAGAGGTCAGGCCTTACGAAAGCAGGCTCTCAGATCCAGTTGCTGCGGCTGGAATCTAAGGACGCCTTTATTAAACTGAAGAGCTGCGAGAAGAAGCTTTTAAAGCTGCACTCGCAAAGGGTTCTAACAGAGAGGAGGATCTGGCTATCGCCACTGCGCCTCCCGTTAACACCAAGGCTAAACGGACGCGCGCTGACGATACCATCGTCGAGCCCACCAGCTCTTCAAAGAGGCCCAAAAAGACTCATAAGGAGTCCACGAAACCACACTTCAGTGATTAGCACTTCCAAGTGATTAGCAGCGTGAAATTGGTTGGAAACGGTTAGTCCAGGTTTAAAGGGCTGTATACCCCGAAATGAGTGGCTGTTTTTGGTGTGCGAGGATAGCAGCACTGCCAATTGGGTCAGGGGAGCTGTTGGACACATCAGGTCCATCAGCGCCCTTGACGTCAAATTGCTGGTGGAAACGGAGTTCCATAAGGCTCACCTCATCAGAGGTTACTTTCCCAGTAGTGCTGAGTATACTCCTGCAACCATCTTCGAATTTATTGGGCTCCTGAAAGCCAGCAGCTTCTGAACGGCAGAACGACTCACCTCGCAATGTTGGTTGACGAGGAGTCGTACAGGGCTCTGACGGAGTGCCAAGGGAAGGTGAAATTCTGCTTTGGCAGGGTCAAATTGATCCTAAAGAATTCAGCTCCCAAAGGCTCCTCCGCAACCCCTACTCCATCCACATCCTCACCTGCTCCCTTTCCTGCCAGTGCCGCTCCGGCAACGGCGCCAATGGTTTCCTCAGGGATTCCAGCATTGGCTGACCCTGTGGCCTCCACGAGCTCTGCGGCCGTATTGGTACCCAAGGTTCCTTCCCCACCCCCACCGGTGGACGTGACAAGTCGTCACCGTCCGTCAACCGTCAGGGCACCTCCCGCGAGCGGGGTCGCAAGGCGACCTTCCCCGAGTTGCTCGTCCCGACCGCCGAAGGACATTCGCGGTAACGACTCTCGGGGGGGCAAGGCAAGTGGCCTTGTCTCAACCGCCATCAGGAGGGAATATGAGCAAACTTAAAGTGCTCCAGGTGAACCTGCACCACGCTAGAGGAGCGTCGGCCACACTGTGCAGGGTCGTCTGTGAAGATCAAATCAACCTGGCTCTCGTCCAAGAACCATGGTTGATCGGTGGCCAAATACGTGGACTTTCATGTGGATCATGTAAGTTGTTATATGACCGTATGGGAGGTGCCCCGCGCACTGCTATACTTATGGATAACAGTGTCAGACATTTCCCACTAACTAACTTCATCCACAGAGACCTGGTAGCAACGGCTATTGAGGTAGCCACTGCAGACGGTGTCCGGGAAGTTGTGATCGCCTCCGCATACTTCCCGGGCGATGTGGATGATGTACCCCACCAGAGGTCCAGCGGCTGGTGGAATTCTGTCGTCGCAACAACAAGCCGCTCGTGATCGGCTATGATGCCAATGCACATCACACGATCTGGGGGAGCAGCGACATCAATAAACGTGGTGAGTCCCTCTTAGATGTAGCTAACATAGGGTGCTAACCCACTTTTATCAATGCTATTAGGGAAGACGTTTTAGATCTCACCCTAATCAGCACCTCGATAGCGAAGTTCGCTTGTCAATTGGCGGGTCACAGACGAAGCCACTTTGTCAGTCCATCAGCACATCAAGTTTGACCTTCCTGGCTAAGTCGAAATTCGCCAAAACTCCTTCTGTCCGAAAAAGACAAATTGGGATCTCTTTAAAGCCTCTGTAGCTTTCAAAGCAGACCTATTGGACAGCAATCCTAACTCTATCAGTGAGATAGAACTCGCTGCCAATCTGCTCCAAGATGTGCTTATCTCATCCTTCGAGGACAGCTCAGTCCAGAAGACCGTAAGGGTCAATCGGAAAATTCCGTGGTGGAATTAGGAACTGGCTGTGCTAAGAAGGAGGGTTAGAAGCCTTTTTAATAAGGCTAAATCTAACCGTGCTAGTTGTGACGTCTATAGGGACGCTCTTACCAACTACAACAAAAGCATTAGACGAGCTAAACGCGATACATGGCGCAGCTACTGTGGTAGCTTAGAATCGCTGCCAGAGGCAGCGAGGCTTCATAAAGTATTGGCTAAAGGGTCGTCTAATGGAATAGGGCTTCTTAAAAGAGCAGATGGCTCTTTCACTCAAGATCGCAGGGAAACACTTGAGCTTCTACTGCAAGTCCACTTCCCGGGTTCTGTGGCGAATCCAGATCTCTCCGGTCGCGATGACGCCACTTTGTCACCGGACTCACGCGGATTCAGCCTATCTGGATCCATCTTCGACCCCGAAAGGTCAAATGGGCTGTAGATTCTTTTGCTCCTTTCAAAGCCCCAGGGGGTGACAAAATCTTCCCAGCCCTTATTCAAAACAGCATGGCTCATATTCTTGATCCACTGGTCGGCCTTCTTAGAGCTAGTTTTACTTGGAAATACATACCCATCTCCTGGAGGAGAGTTAATGTAGCTTTCATCCCCAAGCAATAGAATCGTCCGCTTGACCAGCTTAAGTCCTATCGGCCGATCAGTCTTACCTCCTTTCTGCTTAAAACGGCGGAAAGGCTTATAGATATGCACATTCGGTGCCCTCTGCAGACGTCTACACCTCTGCATCCCACGCAGTTTGCGTACATAGCCGGCAGATCGACGGAGGTCGCTCTCCACAGGTTAGTGGGAAAAATTGAAAGAGCCTTCGTATCCAAAAACATTGATTTGTGCTCTTTTATGAATATAGAAGGTGCTTTTGATAATACCGGCTACGGCTCAATCTGTACTGCTCTAGAACGTAGAGGAACTGCCCGTCCATTGATCCGGTTGATTGAAGCTATGCTCAAACACTACTCTGGTCCCTAGTAGTTGACGAACTACTAGTCTTACTCTCCGAGTAGGGCGTTGAAGCTATCGGCTATGCTGACGACCTGGCTCTAATAGTGACCGGGAACTATACCAGCACCGTGACAGAGTTGATGGTGCGCAGATGTGGGTCTTAGCATTAATCTACAAAAAGCTTTTATAGTTCCCTTTACTAGGCGCTATTCCATTGACATTGGTCAACTTTATATCAGCGGCTTCCCTGTGGGGCTATCCATCGAAGTCAAATATCTAGGGGTAACCCTCAATAAAAGACTACATTGGAACTCCCACCTCAGCAACACCCTCACAAAGGCGACCCATGCCATGTGGGCCTGCAGGAGATTCTTTCGTAGAATCTGGGGTCTTAAATCCTGCACCATCCGGTCGCTTTTTGCCATGATGGTCAGACCGATCGTCACCTATGCTGCTATTGTATGGTGGCCAAAGGTTACGCAGGTCACTGCCATCAGCAAATGTAATAAATTGCACAGGCTGCTGTGCCTCTCACTGACAAGTGCACTTCGTACCTGTCCCACCGCAGCAATGGAATCGATACTGAATCTGACTCCGCTGCATATCCAAATTAAAGAAGTCGCCGCTATGAGCCTTCTTAGAATCAAGCTCTAATCAGGGCTTCTAGCTACCGAATCAGGACATGCAAGCCTGATCAAAGACATTCCTGGCACAGATATCTGCACTAGATCAGATACTATGACTAAGGAACTTTTCTTTGGTGCTAAGTTCAGAACCCTCATCCCGGACCGGAAGGACTGGGATACTGGCAACCCCATCAGCGACCCCTACTTCAAAAACTGATCAGGGGGTGGAGCTGGGATCTTTGGACCCAACTCTAAAACCTCAATTGCTATGGGCAAATGGCCCACAGTCTTTCAATCTGAGGTTCATGCCATCGAGTTCTGCTGCCGTGTGATCCTAGGGAAGGGGATTAGAGAAGCGAACAAATACATCTTCTCTGACAGTCAAGCCGCCATCTTAGCCCTCTCCTCCAAAAGAGTAAGCTCTCGACTGGTGGCCGATTGCTGGAACTGCCTCCAGAGACTGTCTCTTACTAACAATGTCACCCTTCTAGGGGTACCTGGACACTCTGGTATCCAGGGCAATAAGCTGGCGGACGAACTTGCTAGGGCCGGTTCGTCAGCTACTTTTTCCGGCCCTGTGGCATGGTTTGGTCAACCATCTCAGCTATTGTTAAAACCTGTGCTGTTAGGTTGACTGATCGCTACTGGTCGGTCCAACTAGGGATGCGGCAAGCCAAGGAGCTTATCAATCCCGTGCTCGACCGGAAAACCAGCTTACTTTCCAGGAGGGATCTTCACCTCCTCGTTGGCTTTCTTAGTGGCCATCATACGGTGAACAATCACCTCACCAAAATGCGTCTGTCTTCTGATGCTGAGTGCAGACTTTGCAAAGAGGACGACGAGACAACCAAACACATTCTGTGCGACTGTCCAGCCTTGGTGTGGACTAGGAGGAAACATCTGCACGTGGATACCGCAGGTCCCGAGCATAATGTGCGTTCCTCGACAAAACATCTGCTCTGCTTCATTAGGGAACCAGAGCAACTTTTGTCTAGCTAGGGAGAGCCTATAGGCACAAAAGACCTCCATGGTCGCAGTGCCTCGCACCTTCTCTGTTGGGAGACTCCCTTTTACAAATAATAATAATAATAATAATGCGCTAACATGCAAAGTGAATTGTAACAATAAATAAATCTGCACAAAAATCTATTGCACCATAACAATTGTGAAATTGCGCGACGAGCAAATAGAGTGACCGTAACATGAAAGACATAAAACACAAGTTAAAGTGAGTGCGACGTGTGCAAGTAGATGAAAAGAACAATGCAATTTGATACAGAGAATACCAAAAAGAGATCGTGCTAACTGCGACGAAATGAAGAAAAAACTTCGGCATAAATTTTGTTTATTGCTGAAGCTACGAGGGAGGTGCATGCGCATTTGCATGAGAATTTGCTGATCAACGAAAAATCAATTGGATGACAACAACGAGAAGAAGCAACATTAAGAGAAGGCTATAATAGCGAGAAGTACTAACATCAAGGGGATGCCAACAACGAGACGCAGTAACATCAAGAGAAGACGATAACAACGAGACGCAGTAATATCTGGAGTAGACGACAACAACGAGAAGAAGGAGAAGACAAAAACGAGAATAAAACGCAAGTGCGACCAGCGAACATTAACGATTACAATTTAAATGTGCAGAAGAGTGGTATATCCAACATTATTTGAAGCTTAATTTTTATATTTAACACACTATTTTAGTACTTTTTAAACCACTTCTTGAAGCAGAGCAATGGATACGAGATCTATTTTAGCATTGACGGTGCCCTTATTGAAGGCAAGACTAAATGAATTATCGCTGATCGACTTCTTGATTATTATGGATTGACTGATGCTGACGAAATGGTAGCCGATGATGTAGCAAGTGAGGTTAGATCAGTTAGTTCATGTAACGAGTATCATGAAGCATCCAATGGCTCCAATAGTTCGCGATTTACTTTGAGAGATGTCAAAGATAGCATTTCGTCATTTTCAGGCTTAGAGCAACAAGATGTTAACCAGTGGTTGAATGAGTTTGAAGAAGTTGCCGTAACAGTTGGATGACCTTCAGAAGTTTATATATTCAAAACAACTTTTAAATGAAGCAGCCAAGCTTTTTATAAAGAGTTTATCAGGTATACTAGGATGGTCAAAACTGAAATCAGAGCTACTGAAAGAATTTAGGAAAGAGTTATGTTCAGCCGAAATTCATAGAATGTTGAGATTAAGACGAAAAACAGCGAGCGAAACCTGCATGGAATTTTTGTATAGCTTAATGGAAATAGGCAAGCCAATCAATTTAGAAGAGGCAAGTTTAATATTATATTTTATGAACAAAGCTGTCCTTTACAGAGCTTCGACGTTGAGAGAGTTGAAGAAAGAGATAGCAACCTATAGAAGATCAGAAGCAAGAGAACCGACAACGATGAGAACGAATCAAGTAAGACTAAAGACGAAGACAGCACCGCTAAAAATAAGAACGTAAGTGAGCCTAGAAAGTGTTTTAAATGCGGAGAAGAAGGTCATATTACTAGAGACTGCAAAAAAGAGACAGTTTGCTTCAAGTGCAAGAAAAATGAACACATTTCAACACAATGTACCGAGAAAAAGAGCAAAGGAGAGGGAAAAGGAGAGTCTGCTAATGTTCTAGAGGTCTTATCACCAAAAGAAGGGATGATTTTCAAAACTGTTGTCGCCTCAGATATTTCATTTGCTGTAATGATTTACTCTGGGTGTGACCTATGCTTAATGAGGCAAAATATATTTAAGAAGTTTAGGGGTCTCGAACTTCGAAACGAGGTAAAACATCTTAGAGGGATAGGAAAAGGTACTTTGGCAATAATTGGGTCTTTTGATTTGGAATTTATTGCCGATAATGTGAACTTTGCTGTAACATTCCATGTAGTAAAACAGGATGAATTGGGGTATGACGCCATTATCGGAAATGATGTTTTAAAGCACGTCAATATTATGTTTAGCACGGAAGGTGTAGTTTTTATGGAGAAAGAATATGGATGCAAATCACCAGATATATTCAAGAGCATGTGTGTGAAGGAAATAGTTGAAGATCGGTCATTGTAGATTCCATTGATTTAGGTCACTTAAAGAAGTATTAAAATTAATTGACGAATATAAGCCTGTTAAATCAATCAAATCTCCAGTTGAGATGAAACTAATTTTAAAACACGACACACCAGTTTTCCAGCATCCAAGACGGACATCTTACGATAATAAGTGTTTCATCGAAAAACAAGTGGCTGGATGAGGGTATCGTTATTCCGAGTTGCTCCGAGTATGCGGTGATGCATAGTAGTTTTAGTAAAAAATAAAGATGGATCGAAACGTTTCTGCTGTGACTACAGAAGACTCAATTTGAAAATTAAAAGAGACAATTTTCCAATGGCCTTGATAGATGATGTGTTGGATCGTTTTCAAGGTGCAAGTGTTTTCAATGTTAGATCTTGCCAATGGATTTTTCCATGTACCCTTCGAAAAGGACTCTAGAAAATTTACAGCTTTCGTAACGCATAACGGTCAATATGAGTTTACCCAGTTTAGCAATTCACCGGCAGTGTTTTGCCGATATGTAGGAGCAGTACTAAGAGACCTGATACATTAAAAGCAGATAGTGGTATACATGGATGATATCATAATACCAACTAAAGATGAAGAGACCGGACTTAAAGAACTTTTATGTATAGCATCAAGGGCAGGGCTTCAGATTAAGTGGGAAAAAGCTCAAATTTTGAAGAGGAGAATTCAGTTTCTCGGGTACAAAATAGAAAACGAAACTATAGCGCCGACAGAAGACAAAATCAAGGCTGTAGTAAATTTTCCAGTACCAAGAAATAGAAAGAGTATCGAACGATTTTTGGGTTTAACATCATATTTAAGGCGATTTATGAAAGGTTACGCCCTCACAGCAAAGCCGCTGAGTGACTTATTGAGGAAGGAAAATAAAACCAATAACAACTAGAATATTGAGTTAAACGATGAGTGCCTGCTTAGTTTTGAACAGTTGAAAAATTTAATAGTCACCGCGCTAGTGTTAAAATTCTAAGACCCCTGTGCTATAACCGAAGTTCATACAGACGCTAGCAAATATGGCTTCCGTGGAATCCTTATGCAAAAGGATTCCGAAGATCAGTTTTTTCACCCAGTAGAGTTTATGAGCAGGAAAACTTCGTTGGCAATTATAAACGCAATAAAGAAATGGCGAATATATCTTCTGAGTATAAGCTATACGATAGTAACAGATTGTCAAGCATTCGCGATGACGTTAAAGAAAGATGATGTTCCACCAAGAGTAGCCAGATGGGCAATGTTTTTACAAGAATATAATTTTGTAATACAGCATAGATCGGGAAGCCAGATGCGGCATGTAGATGCGCTCAGTCGGCTAAATTGCCTTCTTATCGAAGACTCGATGAAGTATCGCTTAAAAGAGGCACAGAGAAACGATGAGTGGATTAGCGCTATCGAGGCAAGAAGGAAGGCTTGTTGGCACCAATCGACAAGGCTCAGGAGCCTCTTGGAACTTATCATATTGAACACGTAGGACCTTTAACAGAGACGAAAAAGAAATACAACCACATATTAGCTGTTATAGACGGTTTTACAAAGTTTGTTTGGCTGTATCCGACAAGATCAACAGAAACTGATGAAGTAATAAGCATGCTGACGAAACAATCGGTTATTTTCGGTAACCCGCGACGTATTATTACCGACAGAGGCACAGCTTTCACGTCGACTGCATTCAGAGATTATTGTTCTGACCAAGGGATTCAGTTGCTGCATATAACGACGGGTATGCCGAGAGGCAACGAACAAGTGGAAAGAGTCCATAAAATAGTTATTCCAATGTTAGGTAAACTATGTCATAGTAACCCTTCTAATTGGTATGGACACGTTGAGAAAATTCAACAAATTTTAAATAATTTTAAGAACGACAAAATTTTCAACTTTTCAGATTTTAACTGGAGTCAATATGCGCAGAAAAGATGATGACCTACGAAAACTGCTAGAAGATTTATACATAGATGAGTTCATGGTGGAAAGAAACGAAGTAAGAAAGAAAATAGAAATAGCAGCAAGAGAATAGAAATACGTTTAATGAAAAAAGAAAAGTTTAAAATAATTATAAAATAGGAGAACTCGTAGCTGCTAAGAGAACACAGTATGGAACTGGAATGAAACTTGGCCGCTATGAAGTTGAGAAAGTAGGAAACCATGAAGGACCTAAAAATACAAGCACTGCAGCAGAATTTATGAAAAAATTGAATTAATTCGGGGGCAAATAAAATTTCAGGATGGCCGAATGTAGGATTAGGAATAATGTTAGGCTAATGCGTACCCTTACTTACGCAACAACGAGAATGATTGCATCAGTCAATTTAAGTTTACATTATGCTTTTTTATCATAGTCTCCTTTTGAATATAATTTCGGTATAGTAGAAGCAAGATGAAGAGGACCAGAAGAATAGTTAGCAGGTAGTCGCAATCGAGAGCTGAGCGAATTCGAGTGTGTCATCGAACAGAATGGTCATAATTATCGAAGCCCAAGAAGTGGTCAAATCTATTAATTTAATTAATAACAATTGTTACGAAGAAAACATGCTAATTGAACCCATTAATAAATTTGTCATTTCCTACATATATTGTCAATAAAGATGATATCAGAGAAAACATTTTTGTGCATTTATATGTTGATGACGTGGTGATAGCTAGAGGAAATATGGTAAAATTGAATAATTTCAAAAAGTTTAGGATAGCTGACCTAAAAGAAATACGGCATTTTATTGGTATTAGGATAGAAATGCATGAAGATAAAATTTATTTGAGCCAAGCTGCGTATTTTAAAAGAATCTTAAACAAATTTAACATGGAACTCCTTTACCATGTAAGGATGCTACGCTGGGGTGATACTCAGCCGCCAGGTCGTTTCCGCAAGTTATTTTTATTTATGCAGAAACTGCCTAAATTCAAAAGGGGGAGAATAACCCACAGAGTATACGCCAGTCGTTGTATTCAATTGTAAGTTCTTTAATTCTTTATTTGTTCTATTCTCGTGAAACTCATGCACGACAAGAGAACCGCTGTGTAGTTTTGGGGTTTTTTACAAAAGCGGACACCTTTAGCCCGATTATCTTTAATCTACTTTAATATCTATTTAAGGCTGCCGCCGTTAAACTCACTTCAGTTATCGCTGGAAATCTCTGGAGCCTTTTGTAGTCGTCTTCCTGTCCTCCTTGTCTTTTCGTTCACCTGTCGTCAGGGCACTTCACTCACGTTTTCCACTTTCGGTACTTCACTATCCGCGGTCGCTTCCCAAGTACCCGTTCATTGTCCCCGGGTTATCCATGTTACCTCTTGATCTCCTTATTCAGCTGATTTACGTTGCTCAGCGGCGGCCAAAGGTCAGTCCGCTTTGGCGCGCAACCGCTGCTCTCTCCCGCAACATTCGCCCTGGTCGTCGCGCAAGCGTTCTTAAGAAGAGCTCTTGATGCTGGATGCACTCTTCGCTGCAGCTTCTGTTCGCGATGTTGCGCTCTTATGCGCTTTCGCTCTTTGCTACACTTTTACGAGATAGTTGTTTTCGTTTGGTGTCCGGTCACCACCCATTCTTTTAATTCTCTCCTTGCTTATACTATTATTACTATCCTATTCTTATACTATTGCTATTATCACTAAGTCTTATGCCTATGCTTATTACTATCTCTATATCTATTATTATATCTATATCTATATCTATTATTATTATTATAACTATGGGACGGGCTGGCCTCCTACGCCTCGTCACACCCCCCCCTTTCTCCACATAGGGTGATTGTTACGCCGCTCCGGCTATAGGTCACCCTATACGCTATCCCTTCGTGTCGGAGGGTCGATCGCTCCCTCCTTTTCTGACCCTTCCCGGCTGCTTCTTTCCGTCGTACCTCCTCGACTATGGGCTTTGGCATCCTTGTTGCCTGGGTCCTGTTCACCCACCTTGTGGGCGGTTTCACCCACTGCGAGCCGCCTGGTGTTTGCCGGGGTGACGTGCCAGGGGCGACCCATCGGCGCCTTGCCAAGAGGTCGTCCCCGTCCAGTTTCGTCCACCCTACTGGGGTGTTCCCGCTGCTCCCGCTGGGCACGGTATCTTCCGGCGATAGTTCCTCCTCCGGCAAGTCGATGACCGACAAATCGTCGAACATCGACTCATCTGCGTCGCACTCGAGCACGGGAGATGCGTAATCGCTCCGCCCGGACGCCGGCTCGGGGTGATCCTCGAGTTCGACGCCCGTCGGGTTTTCCGCTTTCTCCCGGCTCATTCTCTCGGCTGCCCATTGTGAATTACACTCCATGCGGGCTGCCGTCCTCCGGCTCCTCCCACTCGGTCTCGGATCGTTGATCCGCACACGGGTCATACCCACCATGCGGGCTGCCGTCCTCCGAGTCCGAGCTCAGCACAATCACGTCTTGATCTGCCATCATAAAAATTTTCCTAGGGACGATAAGAGAATAGAAAATATTGAGAGTGATTAGCGAGTATACAGATTATAGTTGTTTTCCTTTATCCTAAATCTCCCGACGCCGAGGGTGAGGGTGAAAAAGCCTCTGACTGAACCTCTGTGTTGTCGGATTCGCGACCTTGATATTCTTTTAATTGTGCTATACCCGCCACCTTCGTTTTGGAGAGATGAACTTCACCACGCGATATGGTCCATCGAATTTGGTGCTAGTTTCGCTGCGAATCCTGCCGCCGCGTTAGACAGTTGGTGGCGTTTTACCCATACCAGTGTATTCAGCCTGGAACGCCACTCTCGCCTTCTCATGTTGTAGTACCTACTCTGGTCCATTGACGCCTTTTGCAGGTTATTTCCTTTTATTGCCTTTTCCTTCGGAGATTGAGAACAATTCCCAAAGCCGACTGTCATTGCATCGTATAATGACGATGGTAACCGTGGCTCTCTGCCCTGCACTAAAAATGCTGGAGAAAAACCTGTGGAGTCCGATACGTTGGAATTCACTGCCAGAGATATTTCGGGTATCAGCTCGTCCCACGAGTTCTGATGTCCGTCCACGTATTGTGCGAACACGGTTTTAACCGTCCTGTTTGTCCTTTCCGTTGGGTTTTGTTGTGGGCAATATTGTGCCGTATGTTGAATCTCAACCCCCATCTCCGTCATGAAGGTTTTAAAAGCTTTGCTGGTGAACTGTGTTCCATTGTCGCACACCAGCATCCTCGGGACTCCGAATCGACTTAATATCCGTTCTCTGAATGCCAACTGCAGTGTTGCCGATGTCGCTCGTTTTAAGGGGATTAACTCCACCCATTTTGAGAATGTGTCATGGAACACTAGACGGTGCGGCGTCAAATGTTAATTTTGCCCAATAATTATTATAATTTTTGTTCATTATATATCTATCTTTTATGCTCTAACTACACTACACACTATATACACTTAAAATCCATGACCTCATACAATCAAAGTTTGACTGTAGCCGTTCCTACTTGCTTCTAATTCTAAAGCCATTGTTGCCAGTGAATGTCAAACTTCTTTTCTTTATATAATGAAACTCAAAAAAAATGCAAACAGAAGAGAGATGTTTCTGACACAAATGCAACGCAGTAATAGGGCTAATATTCAATTTATTTATATAGGCGGAAGGAGGCGTCTGCGACCCCATTAAATCTATATATATTCTTGATCAACATCGAGTCGATATAGCACTGTCTGTCTGTCCGTCTCTGTGTCCGTATGAACATCGAGAAAGCTAGAGCTACTAAATTTAAGCGGCAGAATCAAGTTTATTTTAGATGTTGGCCACGCCCTTTCCGCCTTTGTAAGTGACTAAAAAACACATTTACAGCCACAATTATAGACATACAGCGCTGACATTTGGTGAACATTTCATTAAAATCGGACGATAAACGTGGAAGATATAGCAGTTTTAATACAGTTAGAAATAGTAGCACACTAGTAACCCGGGCCCCTTGGTTCACTTTGCTAATATCTGAGTTTTTTTTTTTTTTGACCCGCCTACCCAAAGGGTAGAAGGGTATTATGGCTTTGTGCCGACCGAAAATGTATGTAACAGGCAGAAGGAAGCATCTCCGACCCCATAAAGTATATATATTCTTGATCAGCGTCAACAGCCGAGACGATATAGCCATGTCCGTCTGTTCGTATGAACACCTAGATCTCAGAGACTTTAAGAAATAGAGTAACAATTTTTTCGTGACAGTGTCTTATTGTTGCACGCAGATCAAGTTTGTTTTTGATTTTGGCCACGCTCCTTTCCGCCCATATAAATTGAAAAAAACTAAATTGCAAGCGTGGTTTTAAACCTTAAACGTTCAATTTTGGTACGCACAATACTAATCACCATCTCTTCGAATTTGGTTACAATCGGATAAAAAATACAGAAGTTAATAAGAGATTACTTTTATAAGGCGTTACCACGTACAGCTGCACCTAGTTAGTTGCTATGACTCTCCGCGACATTATAATGTCAGCAAGCTAATAACTTCGAACAAAAAAATTGATATATTATTTTGGTATTATTATTATTAGGTGGCGGGTATCTCACTGTCGAGCACACTCGACAGTAGCTTTATTACTTGTTTTTTTTATACTTGTTTTTTTTTATTGATTCTTCTCATTTTCAAGACTAACAATAAGTGTATCAAATCTTATACTATTACCTAACTAGCAGTCATGTAGACTGGAACAATAGAAATGGCCCTGACAAATTATGACTGGGTTCCCTCACTGCGCAGGCTCTGTTGTAGAGGTGAGATTCAAAGAGTTTATGAGTGTACCCAGGTAAGTGTGTTTTAATTTTATGCATAAGACCTTTGAGCCAGACGCGGTCAAATGCTTGAGATTCATTGTGGTATGCAGTATTCTCTAAGCTCGAAGGCTGTGCGAATCTCTGATGTTATTCTGTTAACTTGCTCGTGTTTTCCTCTGAAGCCAAATTGATGTGCTGGGATAATGAGCTTCCATATGTGGTATTCAGGCGCGTTAGAAGGCATTTTTCGAATAGTTTGGACAGCATGATAATAATTTTGTTGGTCTGTAAGATGACGGAATCGTGTGGTCTTTTCCAGGTTTCGGTATCATTATTATAATTGAGACTTATGATAGGAAGTTCCATTATCATTTTTGTAGTTATTATGTTACCGCCTGGAGCCTTTTTTGGTTTTAGCTCCCCAATGACTTATGTTCTCTCATTCGGCCGAAATGAAGTTGGCGTTGATTCCGTTTCGGAGTGGATTTGCGGAAGAACATAAGTATTTGCTGCGGCGTTCGGCTGGAAGACGCCTCTGAAATGTAAGGCAAATGTTTCGGATCTGTCTTTGTAGCTGCGGGCCCAGCAACCTGAAGAATTTCTTATCGGGGTGACGATTTCAGTCGGAGAGCTTAGATTTGGATGAGCCGTCCACAATGGAGGGCATTTTCAGCATCTTGCTTCAGAGTCCGGCTTAGTTTGCAGGCGGCTTCAGTAAGACGTTGCTTTGAGCATGGTGACTTGCTGGTTTGCCACGCCCGTCGCAGACGCCTTTGTTCCAGAACCAGCTGTTCAATTTGCAGGCTGGTTTTGAACGGCTTAATTTTCACATCCTTCCGTTTTGGTGTTGAGATCCTGGCTGCTGTGACGAAAACCTCTTCCAGAGCGGCGGCAGAGTAGTCGATGTCCGTTTCAATATTTAGCTGAGAAGTTAGCTCAATGTGGGAACTCACATACTTTCTGTATTTCATCCAGTTAGTGTTGTCCGACGTCAGCCTATAGGGGTGGTCCGTAATTTCTGGGTTTTGATGAAGGCTTAACAACAACATGGCGCTTAGTAGATCGCGTGGGATGCTTTTTGTCACCGCGATATCAATTAGATCTGGGATCTTACTAGGGTCTGCAGGATCTGGGATCTTATGTGGGGCTACAGAAGAGACGTAGTCTCCTTTTTGCCGTTTCCTGACTGCACATTTATGGACGTGGCTTGCAGGTAATTTGTTGCAAACCTTTGGTGAGAGTGGTCCTTGATGCGCTCTCTGATTAAGATGCCGGTTCCGCCGTGGGCTTTGCCATCCGGATGATCTGTGCGGTAGAAAGTATAACCTCTTATATGGAAGTTATATCTCCCTGTGAGGTGCATTCCGACCAGCAGCAAATCATCGATGTGATTTACATTTAGTAATTGTGTTATTTCCAGTTTATGCCGTTGGCATTCCACATGGATATAGGTAGGTTAGACATTGCTTATTTGGACTGTTGTACTACAAGCAAGCGAATCACCACGTTCTGGTTCTGAACAAGGGTTTGCATAGTTGTTTTCATAAATGACATGAGTTTCTTAGTGCTTCGGCGTAGGAGAAGCCCTTAGTGGTATTTAGCGGGCCGAATGATGATCTGGCTGCCTTGGCGAAAAATACGTCTGACGTACGCATTTTGGGTATTTTGTTGACGCGTAGCTGTCGCTCGTTGCATGCGTATCTTTAACTCCTTGTAGATTGCACAGCCTCTGTAGTTTGCCGTATGGTTTCCTCCACAGTTGCCACATTTTTCTTTAATGGGTCTTCTTTGTTTGCGGGGCAGTTTATGGAGTTGTGGAAGTCTCCGCAGACTACGCAGACTGCCCGAAGTGTGCAGTATGTCTTTGTGTGTCATACTCCTGGCAGTTTCTGCATTGTAAAAGGCCATGGCGTTTGTGTGGTTCTTTCACGGTGATCCTTCGATGCAGTAAGAGCTACAGCTTGTGCACTTCGTTTTTCTTTCAGGCTTTGGTATATGGTTCGAGCTCGACCTTGAAGAGTGGTTGCGGCTTTTTATTTCTGTTGATAATGTTGCTAACATTTTTGGCACAGAAGCCCTTGGCTTTTATCTCAGAGCGGGAGACGTCGGGTTCGATTCCATGGATCAACATGGAAATTTTCGTTTCCCTTATATAAATAGGTGGGGGCTTTGATTTCTTTTGGCTCTCCTGCCACAGCTCTACTTGGTTGTTCTCCGCCTTTGCTAAGATGGAAAAACGGTTATCATTGGAACTCCTAGTTTGGTCGTTGGTTTATTACCAATCGTGTTTAGTGGACTAAGCTTACGCTTAATCTGGATGTAGCGATCCATACCGGTCTGTAAATCCGGGACCGGCTCTGCAGCTGTTGGCAACGAATTCGCAATAGTGGTAGTTGGTTTTGTTGTTGGTGGTGCTTTTGCTTCGACTGCAGAAATTGTAGCGCTGCTTGTTGTTGGAGCTTCTTCCATAGAAGCCGGCGGTGTTGGAGTTTGGCATTTTTAACTCCGTGATGTAGGAGTTAGGGTGAGCAGAGTGGGTGAGCAAGAGCTCGCTCTCTTGCTGTCGACGGTCAGTAGAGCCGGGTTGCTCTTTGTTTACTTTCTTTCAACGATACCGCGTGTTGGAAGTAACAGTAACAAGCGTTTCTTGGATTTACGGAGCTTCCACTCTCATTCTTTGGATCGCTGCTCATTTTTCGAGCATATTACGCGTGGCACTTATTATTTTAAGTCGAAATATGCACTTGCACTATCATAACACCAGTTATAAATATATTTATACCCACCTACCCAAAGGGTAGAAGGGTATTATAACTTTGTGCCGACCGAAAATGTATGTAACAGGCAGAAGGAAGCATCTCCGACCCCATAAAGTATATACATTCTTGATCAGCGTCAACAGCCGAGACGAGTCTGGCCATCTGTCTGTCCGTATGAACACCTAGATGTCAGAGACTATAAGAGATAGAGCAACCAAATTTTCGGGATAGTGTGTGTTATTATTGCACGCAGATCAGGATTGTTTTTTATTTATAATCGGACGAAACACACAGAAGTAATTAAGAAATTACTTTTATAAGGCGTTATCACTTGCAGCTGCACCAAATTAGTTACGATGTCACTCCGTAAAATAATAATGGTGTTCAATAAACCAACTAAAGTGTCGCCAAGCTAATAATTTCGAACATAGAAAATATTGGGTTTTTATTTTGGTATATTTTTTTAAGTATTTTTTCAGTATATTTGAAAAATATAATATTTTGATGGTAAAATTGGGTGGCGGGTATTTCAAAGTCGAGCAAACTTGACAGTAGCTTTCTTACTTGTTTTCTTTGGCGTTATTTCGCGCAAGCTGCCTGTCAATTGTTATTCATTCATTTGTCTCCACTTTAGATTTGCAACTGTATGCGATCCGCGACGACATGTTTTAAATGATACTTAACCGATTTTACATTGGCCCCCACCGTCCACCAAAGTTAGGCGCGTAAGGGGGATCAAACTGCTAGATTGTTCTTTGTGCAGCCAGTTTAACAACAACTCTATGAAGCGGCCCATGAACTGGGTTACAGCGAACGGTTGTACTCGTAAGTATCTAAACACCCGACGAACGGCCTGTCTTGCTGTGAAAATCCAACACTGCTGTCGTGCATGCGCCAGAGTTAGTTGTGCTCCTCCGTGTAATGTTTGGCTATATGAATGCCTATTCTATTGGGATACAACGCAACAGCCAAAGAGAGTATTTTATCATTCCCACTACTTGACTCTTCTTTTCCTCCGCGTAGTCAATAGAGACTATGTCGAGAACGTATATTTCAATCTTAAGGACCTCGGCGGCCTTGGGATACGACTTACGCTCATCCTCTGCCAATTGACGGATATCTCTGATAGCCGTGAACGGTGCGGAAGCAGTTCCAAACTCAAGGATTGTTAACGCATACACGTTGATGATGCCCTCAGCCATAAGATCCAAAAAATCCACTGAAATTGCGCGTCATCTGATACAGCCATACATCTTTTAAATATCCGCAGCGAAAACGTAATCCAATTTAGTATCATGAATCTATAAATCCCGCAATCCAAGGCGGAACAGCATACGCTGATGGATGCATGGACGGGGATATCCGGTCTCTAGTATGCGGACTCTGGATACCTGTCGCCGAAAGTTTCATTTAGACTTCCCACGGTACGCGGGCAGTGTCGTGGGCGACCTTTCTTTCCCGCCTACTCGAGGAATCAATTAAAAAATTTAGAAAAGACTGATGCGACTTTAATAGCATCATTCATGGACGATGCCTTCTGGTTGACCCCAACACCTGCACTGCAGATAGTGGGCTGCTGGCTTCCACCCCCCAATACTACGGGTCTCGACTGTAGTAATTTAGCGGACCCGGATAGGCCCCGAACTTCCTTGGACACATAGTTCGCTAGTGCTGATCTTCCGTCCAAAAGCGTTTCAGTCCGGCAGCAACCCGTCGAGGTATTGTCCTCCGACGAGGAAGCTGACTGAGACCGGATCAGCTTTGCTGACGATGTTTCTCAGACGTCAGGCCTCACGGCAGCAGGCTCTCAGAAGATCCAGTTGCTGCGGCTGGAATCTAAGGACGCCTTTGTGAAACTGAAGAGCCGCGAGAAGCTTTTGAAAGCTGCACTCGCGAAGGGTTCGAACCGAGAGGAAGCTCTTTGTTATCGCCACAGCGCGCCCCGTTTACATTAAGGTAAAAAGGTGACGATACCATCGCCAAGCTCATTAGCTCTTCAAAGAGGCCCACGAAGGCACTCTATAGCCAAGTGGTAAGCAGTGTGAAATTGGGCTTCACTTGGGCTGATTCTTCCAAACCCTTAGCAGAGGAGCAATTGGCTGCGTTAAAATCCAGCATCCTAAAGGCGGCGCTGTTTCACACCAGAAGTTAGCCCTGTATAGGCCTGTATACCCAGATACGAGTGGCTGCTTCTGGTGTGCGAGGATGGATAACAACACTGCTAAGTGGGTCAGGGGAGCTGTCAACCCCTTGAAGTAAAACTGCTGAAGGGAACGGAGTTTCCCAAGGCTCCACCTTATTAGGGGCTACTTCCCCAGTAGCGCTGAGTTCACTTCCGCGACTATCCTGGAATACATTGGGCTCCAGAACACCAGCAGCTTCTCTACGAAGCTGTGGCGGGTGGTCACAGATATATGTGGTGTTTTGGGATTAACTATATAAATGTTTATTTATTATACGTAAATGTGAATCCCTTTTGTAGTTTATATTAGTTTAGTATTGAAATATTTAGAATTTAGATTAATTGAACAATTCGCGGTCTTCATTAGCAACTCATGCTTTTTACGTCGTCGTCGTTTTTTCCGCGTCTTGCTTCCCTCGTCGTCGTCTCAAAAGTCATCTTCGCCTCTCTCGTTGCAATCGATATCTTCCATTTAAATTATCGATAGGGCCCTGACACGTAGTTGCCAGACCCATTTCCACAACTCGGCCAGCCTTTCATGCATTCGCCCCGAATGCGTCGTCGTCATTGGGAACCCACGGCTTCATGAATTCTGCACATGTCGTTGTTTGCCTTGGACCCTCATATAAGACTCCATCTTTAACAACATCATAAGTATCGTTTGTTTTACATTTCGTCACACGGTATGGGCCAAAATATTTAGGTTTTAATTTAAGTCCATCGCCAAGTTGGGTGCGTTTAATGCGATTTTCGCCGGAGATTGTAAGATCGTTTATTCTCTTCTTGTATGCATGCGATCTGCTGCTTCGCCTGATTTCGGAATTCGTCTCTATTTTTCTCGTCAGTTATCATCTGCTTCAATTGGATTTCGTCTTTAGTGTGTATCTTGATACCGAAAAGTAGCTCAAATGGTATTGAATGAGTGCTTCTACAATACGTCGAATTAATCGTCTGCTGCATCTTGCCTACGTGCTTGTACCATTTAGTGGGGTCGTCAATGGACATCTTAGATAGAACTGAAATGATAATAGAGTTTAAACGCTCAACTTGCCAATCAGCTCTGGGTAGACCAGTTGTTATTAAGTGGTGTGCTATATTCTCTGATGCACAATAGCTTTTGAATTCTTCGGATGTGAATGCAGAACCTCTGTCCGTGATAATTTGGACGGGATTGCCAAAATCGAGTTCTGCGTCTGTAACTGTGTTGTAACTTCTCGCGCTGATGTCGTCTTCGTCGGATGGATCCAGCTAAACTTTGTAAATGCGTCGATAATAGCAAGTATATGTTTGTATTGTTTGTGTGTCGACTCTAGAGGTCCTAAAAAGTCAATGTGTAAAGTTTGTAGCGGTTGTTCTTCTTTGGGTGTAGGACGTAACCCTCCTTCTTTTTTCTCACTTTTGCGGTTGAGTACAATGCAAGTAATATATCTTGGACGTTGACGTACTAACGGCAGTACGATCAAGTGGCCCAGCAACATCAAGCTCGGGCTTGTTTACGCGTGGACCTAGGCAGACATGACCACCCGCCCATCCGACCGAGGGGCAACCGCATAACGTGCGGGAACGGAGGTCGCAAACAATTAACACAGACAAAAAAACCAAATTGTATTAACAAAAGAATAAAATAATAATAATAATACTATTACTACTAATAATAATAATTAGAACTATTCTTAAATACGAGCTAATGTATCTAGGAGTAATGTTTTAATTTCTAAGGTAGTGTTAGTATTATTAATTAGACTAGAAAAGTTATTATAATTTACACATAAAATACGGAAAGGATTGTGACTGGCATAGTTAGTACTACAACGGGAAAGTGAGAGGGGAAGGAAATTTCTAGTCGTTCTGACCGCAACGGCAAAGCTAATCTGACTTGTCAACTGCAATGAGTCAATTTCGCCAATGATTAGTCTATGTAGAAACACTACACCTAGCATAGTTCTACGGTCAGAAAGAGAAGGAAGGTTTAGTAATAAAAGTCGACTACGATACGAAGGCAATCTAATTGTGGGATTTCAGCTAAGACTACGAAGAGCAAAAAGAAGAAATTATTTCTGCACTGATTCAAGCCTATCTTGATGAACCCTATACTGGGGGAACCAGATATTAGATACATACTCAAGAATAGGACGAACCAGTGAGATGTACAAGTGTTTAGTAATGTAGGGATCGTTAAATTCTTTTGACCAACGTTTAATAAGTCCAAGGACACCCATGGCTCTATTAGAAGCAGCCAAAATATGCTTATCAAACTTTAATTTTGAATCAAGAAGGATACCTAAATCAGTTACTGATTCAATTCGCTCAAGTGGAGTATCATTAAGATGATAATTATTTAAATGGAGTATACCCTAAAAAATGTCATAAGTTTACATTTATTGCAATTAAGATTTAATAAATTTATAGCACACCACGATTGAAAACAATCAAGGTCAGATTGCAATCTGAGGCTTGTAAGCTTCGCCTTGCAAAAATGCTAACCTACCACGGACGGGTCCCACGTTCGTGTCACAGTCTATAAGATCCGGCTTAAAGAAGGTGACGTCGGGCCCTTTCAGGTCCCGGGGTTCGGACTCCTTCTGCGTTTGCGTAGCTTGACATGAAATTGAGACAGAGCATTTGGGATAAAACGGATTCACAGGCCACGATAGGCTAATTCATAATTCGCGTTAGACCATTAGTAAGACTTTCGACGCGATGAGATGTAAGATTCAAGGATGCCCAAGTTAAGGTTTACATTTCTTTTATTGTTATTCATATTCATTTTGCACTGTGAGATACTTCATTATGTTTCAGAGCCTTTCATAGATATAAAGTAAAATTGTACTTTGTATAAGGAATAATTCAATAGTTTTGGCACTTTTAGCAATCGAGACATTAATTAATAAGTACTCACGCAATTCGTTAATGACGGCAATATTCGGGTTTTACTACAATCAATGCTACTACGTTGGTTGGTTGCGGCTATGCCGTACTTACTTTAGCATCCACCGATTTCAGCAGGCCTGTTGTTCGATAAAGCTGTGGGGAAGAAGGTTATATGGGCAACAATCAACTTTCGCACACCCGTTAATTTAATTGATTATGGATTATTAATACATGTTCGATCCTTGGCCAATTTACAAAGGTATTTATAATTATTTCTACAAGTAGGTGATTTATGTAATACTGCAAACTGGGCTTATGAACTCCAGCGACGTGTCAGGTGGTTGATTGCACACGTGGTAGCAATGGGACTTGATCCGGAGATGGGGTCCCAGAGTATAGTTGACTCTGGTTTCGCTCGTTGGTCTGGATGTGTGTAGCAAATGGCTTCCACGAATGATTGATTGATTTTATTAATACTTGGTTCACGATGCGCTCGCGTTGTCCAAGGAGCAAGCCTTATGTTGCCGCGCTTGTAGCACGTGTTGGCGCTCGATGGAGGCTGACGCCAGTTGCGTGTGTCGCACCTTGATATAGGTCGACCAAAATGCTGCTAGCGAGATTGCGTTTAATGCTTTCGCACCGCGCACGAATCTGCTGCAGATTCACGCCTACATAGGAACAGCTAATTTAGTTGGCACTTAAGCATTCTAATGATGCGAACATACCTTTATATATGCTTGTCGATCAACTAAATTTGGTGGAAATTCAGTGGTTGCTGGGCTCTGAAATGGTCTTAGCGACTTTGCACTAATTTATTTGGTTATTTTCACAATTAATTTTCAGGCCGACGGCACTGATTTAAGATGAAATTAGAGACCGATCGAGATCATGTGTTCACTCTTGAAAGAGGGTAGGCGCAAGTGATCGGAAACAGGATCCGCCGATCGCTTAATCGGCCAGGCCGCCACAAATTACATTCTCGATGACCAATTGTTCAATAGAATTCTGAGGATGTATAGAGTAGGCAGACCGTATGATCTATGCGATCTAATAGGTACCTGTTCCTGTTCCGAAGTGGAACCTATACAGTATTCTGGGGTCGCACTTTACACCACAAGTTTGATTGTAGACTTCGCTAAGGCTTACAATAAAAAGTTGAAAAAAGTGTGAGCCATTATTACCAAATATCCTTGGCATGAAACGTACCTAGTTCTTCGAGCACATATTGAGAATTGCCTATGATCTGTTTTACTCGAGCTTTCACTCCCCACTGGCGCAAGTTTTGCGTTATAATTTGCGCCTGATTGCTAAGCGTGAAGTTTCGTTTAACAACTGTCCTAGAGAAAACTTCCTGGGGTGAGTTCGCATATCGTATGTGCGGCGATTTTCAGAATAGGCCTTATTCAGGTGTTTTCTGTATGTCGGCACGTATTTGTTGGAATTCGTCATTCCGCTGCAAAACGGATTCGCCTTCGTTCAACTGATGGCGGTTTCGAAGTAGTTGGTACTCGGATCCATGCGTGATCATCGGCTGACCGAAGACAGCAAAATAGGGGGAGAACCCAATGGATTGATGCACATGGTTACGCAAGGCGTTATTAATACTGCTTATGTGTAGATCCCAATCTCGTTGGTCCGATCTAACATATGCACGTAGTGCGGCATTGATTGAACGATTTACTCGTTCGGCAGCGTTTGCCTGTGGCGAATAAGCACCAGTGAGCATATGCCCTATATTGTACTTAGTTAGCAATGAGGTAAACTCTCGACTTTTGAACTGCGTACATTGTCGCTAACTATAGTCTCGGGACTCCAAAGCAATTAAAAATTTCATGTTGTAAGATTTTGATAACCAAACTTGATACGAAACGTCGGAGGAAGGTAAACTTCGTATAATGATCTAAGATGATAAACAGACCTATGTGACCTTGTTTTGTACGGGGTAACGGACCAATAAAATCAATCTATAGACGCTGAAATGGTCGTTCGCTGACTACTTGGTTTCCCATGGTGGGTCGAAGAACTTTAGTGGGAACTTTGGATGTCAGACATAACTCGCATTGGCGAATATAGTCTCGCACATCGATAATCATATTGGGCCAATAGAACTTTCATCGTATTCGATCTGTACATTTGCTCCTGCCACAATGAGCGGATGATGGTGGGTCATGAGATGCTTTAATTAAGCCTTCTCTTAACTCACGAGGAACATACAATTTCCAAACATTAGCAGATTCTCGAAATTTCTGGAAGTACAGTGATATAAATAGTCACCTTCGATTCGGAAGTCTGGTAATGCGGATACCTTATATTGCTTTTTCAGTTTACGGTATTCGTCGGATTTGAAGGCCTCCGAAGACAAGTCTATCTCGGGTATGGTCTGCAAATCGACTTGCTCTACCATGGGTTCAAAGGAGCGAGATAACGCGTCAGCCACAACGTTTTGGCTTCCTCGGCGATGTTCAACCGTAAAGGGATATCCCTGTAACTTGAAGGACCAGCGTGCTAGTCTGCCACTGAGATCTTTCTGGGTCATCAACCATCGCAGACTTGAATGGTCTGTGACTAACTTGAATTCGTGACCTTCGATATACATTCGGAATCTTTTCACGGCCAGAACGACGGCTAAGCATTCAAGTTCAGTTGCCGAATAGTTGCGCTGGGCTTTATTCAGCTTTTTCGACATGTAGGCGATAGAACGTTCGTTTCCCATGTCGTCGCATTGTGCTAAGACAGCACCAACCCCATACATAGATGCATCACACTGCACTATGAAAGGCTTTGTATAATCCGGGTGTATTAAAAAGGGGGCAGAACAAAGTTTTGATTTTATATCTTCAAACGCTCCTTGAGCTTCCTTGTTCTCCACTCATAAGTCTTTCCTCGCAATAATTCGGTTAGCGGAAACGTGATGGTCAAATATTGCGAAATGAATCGATTATACCATCTGGTCATTCCAAGGAAGCGTTTTAATTGTCGCTTGGTACTCGGAATTGGGAATTCGGACACGGTATATCCCAAGTATTCCACTTTCTTCAGGCAGAACTGGCTCTTTTTTATATTTATAGTCAGTCCAGCTTTACGCAACAATGTGGCAACCTCGACGAGATGGATCATATGATCATCGAATGAGGATGACAACACTAATAGGTCGTCTAAATAGACTAGGACATGCCATTTAAGTTGATAAGGTATGACCAGGTCCATTAGTCTACACATTGTCTGGGGCGCATTACAAAGACCAAATATTCTATTAAATTGATAGAGTGGCCTGTTTGGTATAGTAAATGCAGTTTTGGCTTTAGAGGATTCTTCTAAGCCGATTTGCCAGAATGCATCTTTCAAATCAATTTTTGATATGCATCGTACTGGCGGCAGTCGACTCAAGAGTCCTTCCAGGTTCGGAATAGGATATGCATCTTTCGATGTCACGTCGTTGACTTTTCGGAAGGCCAAACAAAACGATTAATACAGCGGGTGATGACCATGCAGAGGCGGGAGCTTCCTCGATGACTCCGAGCTCTAGCATACGATCTATCTCTTTACAGAGAAGCGACTCTCGAGCGGGTGACAATGGATAGAACCTTTGTTTGATGGGTTTCTCATCCTTTGTGTCAATTATATGCTCTACTAGGGTCGTCTATCTATGATGGCTTGCAACTTGTTTTGTTGAATCTGGGTCATTACCAAGGTGTCCTCGCTATCTTCATTCGTAATGGCGTTTAGCATATACGAGTGTGATAAGGTGATACCGAATTGGTCCCAAAAATCCATTCCACAGATCACGTCTTGTTTTATTGTTGAGACAATAAGAAATTCAAAAGGTTTGGTGACTGTGTCGTACGTAATAGATAAACAAATCGTACCATCTATATGTTGCTTCTGCCCATCCGCAGTGTGCACTTCTCCTTTTAATCGACTATATTTGGTGTCAGTGGTAAGAATATGGTTAGCTAAACTGCCTCCTATTACACTTTCATTGGCTCCGCTGTCCAACAAAGCTAGGTATTCGTTGTCCAGGATGGACAGTTTAGTAAACGGTCGTATGTCATTTATTTTGTGAACAACTGATGATATTACTGTTCTCCTGAATGTATGTCGCCTTCTCCAAAATTCGCGGACACGAGAAATGGATCGGAGACGGTTATTGAATTGAATGGGCGACTTCAATGGCACCGATTGGTGACAATTTTGCCACGCCATAGGGATATATGCCGGGGTTTTAGTTTTGTTTAGGGTCACGTCAGAGATATGTGGAGTCATGGCTGGTAGGTGTACTTGCGGTTCCGAGACTACTGGCGGCCCTTCGCCTTCGAGGCTCGACGAACGTCCCGTTTCGAGTTTTCCGACCTGGCTTTGCATCGGTCGCAATTAGGCTTGTAGGTGTCGATAAGACCGCAGCCATAACAAAAGATACGTCTAGGTCTTATGCAATCCTGATACCTATGACCTTCTTCGTCGCAGTTTCAACATTTAGATTTGTCGATAGAACGAATCGCGTTAACGACAGCTGTGCTCTCATCTTCGTCGTCGTCTGTCGTTGAGTCTACATTCGTGATTTCATTTACGGCGCGTCGTAAATTTATGGGGCGAGCGGGGTATTTGAAATTAGCATTCGCGTAAAAATCTTCGTGTTTATGATAATTCGAACTTCAGTTCCGTTTTGAGATTTCGTTTTACCAGAGTTACTAGCTCAGAGTCTGTCAGCTGCAGTCTGTCAGCAATTGTCATAATTGCGTCAAGGAAATCATCGTAGCTTTCATTGTCGCGTTGCTTCCGGCGCCGCATACTATCCTTGATGTCTTCGTTCGTTCGTTGGTCCTTATATCGTTCGGTCAGGTAGTTACAGAGGTGAAACCAGCTTTGTCCTACGGGCATTCGGTGGAATCGCCAAAACAATGCTAATGCCGGACCAGTAAATAAAAGGTTGGCGAACTGATATAGACGATCAAAGTTACTATTTAGACATTGGGACGTTAAGCAATTAACCCTGTAGATGAAATCTTCTATAGGTATGCTATCACTTGTCCCAGAGAAGGTAATATTCCAATTGGATATTATGTTAGAGAGGATATCTGGCCTATCTATCTGTGGGTGAGGTACCTGCGGCAGATCATTCTCCCACTCATAATGTGGTTCTTCGGCTACTCTGGTCTTGGTGGGGGTTGGATATTTAGATTTCGGATAGCCGTACCTAGCTCTTCCGAAATCGTGGACCTGTACTCTTCAAAAGCCTTCGAAATTAATTGACCTATACTGGGAAGTGGTGAGTGCTACCGTTCGAGTCTTTGGTGCGTTAGCCGTAGCTTGGCGTCCATTTCTGGGCGCTGCAGGGTTTTGTGCATACGATTTGGCACCTTCTTTGAGGGATTCATTGCAGACGGTACACACTCGTCTTCAGTTTTGGCAGGTATGATTATATCGTCAAAGTAAGGTAAAGCAATACCCTCTCCCATCAAATCTCGAAATATGGCATTCACGTGTCCTTGAAACACGCCAGGCGAATTGCTTAAACCAAACGGAACTTTATGAAATTGATATTGACCGCTGTGTGTCACAAAGGACGTGTACTTCCGACTCTCTTTGTGAACATCACCATGAAAGAATCCGTTTTTGAGGTCAATGGTGCTAAAAAAATTTGCTTCCTGAAGTCTGTCAAGTTGATCTTCAATAAGGGGCAATGGAAATGGGTCTCGCACTATTACCTTGTTTAATCTTCTGTAGTCGATGCATAAGCGTGGTGTACCATCATGTTTTTTTTACCAGTAGCACAGGACTCCAGTACTCTGACTCGGAATATTCGACTGTGCCATCTTTCAGCCATTGATCTACTTGATCATCGATTATACAACATTCCGTGTATGGAAATCTACGCGGTCGTGAATATATAGGCGTTTCATTTTGTACTACGATTCTCATTTCAACGTTGGTTGACTTTATACACTTCGGTTTATAGTTTTTCATAAGTTTGTAAACATAGTCTTTGGCAGATATTCCGGCTTTCACATCGACATCAATGTTTTAATTTTCAGCAATTTTTGTTTCTATTTTTCTTATCATTTCTATTTCACTTTCTTGATCAATATTTTGTACATTTTTCACTTCGATCATTTTTCACATCTAGTTTTATTATTTTTTGCGTTTGCATTTTTTGCGAAAGCTTCACCAAAAAATCGGTCTCATATTCTTCATCGTCCACTACGAGTTTTTCTTTAAATGAACCGAAAGCAGTTATTTTATTTTTTGACCCAATTATTAACTTTACTTATAATATTATATTTACTTCCTGAATCAAAGAAAGCTAAAAAGTTCTTCTCTTGAATTTTCACATATTTGTGCATCACTGATTCATGTTTGGTTTACTTTGGCTTTCAGTTTCATTGTTTTTAGTCGGGCAGTCTTTAGAAATGTGTCCAAAACTTCTGCAATTAAAGCATTTTTTACCTTTACTCTTATGGTCGCACTGTTCTGCAACATGTCCCTTCGCGCCACAATTATAGCATTTTATAATATTTGTATTTTTCTCATTCTCATCGTATTTATTCTTTTTGTCACTATACTGTTATTTCTTATTCGAATTTTTACCATTTTCTGAGTTTCCATTGATTTTCATATAATCCTTTTTTTCTTTTATTTTCTCGTAGGCTTTTAATTTCTCTTTTAACTCTTTAATGTTTCTGGCATTATATAATATTGATTTATTAACACTGCGATCGTTTATACCGTCAATAACATATTGTATTAAAGCATCATTCCCTTTCGTTCACTCAATATAAACATTCGAGCCAAACCTCGAAGTGATCTTCTAGCAAATATAAATTTTTTCCAGACGTCCCATTGCATTATGGAAGCCATGTCTTCAAAGTCATTCAGCCATACTTCAACCGATAATGTATCATCGCCGTTAAACACTCGAATTGAATCTTCAATATCTCGAAAATTTAACGCAAACCTCGAAGCACGCACGAACTACAACTGTCGAATTCGCACGATTTGTCTTCACCCTGTTATTCATTGTACGTGCCGCCAAAATTTCAGCTGTTTTAAATGGATCACTGCTGCTTGCTTCACTTCTGTGTTCGTCGTTACCGCTGTTCACGTCGTCTATCTGTACATCGTTTAACTCATCAGCTACATCGTTACCGTCAAAGTCATCATCGTCTTCATCATCTTCTCCGTCTGAACTTGCATCGTCGTCGTTTTCATCATCATTGGCATTAAGCAGATTTCCCTTCTTCATATTTCGAAATATATGTGCTTCTACGTCATCTAAGTTGTGTTGTATATCCAGCAAATGGCAAATTATAGTTAGATCTCGGTCCGTAAGGTTTTCAGCAACGTATTGGATTTTTTTGTTATAGTTTTTATCTGTTACATCATAATCAAATCCCTGAAAATCTCGTAAGCGTTCACGATTTTTGCGATCTCCTTCTGTTTCAAACACGAATTTATGCAGCAATATAATATTCTTCTTCTTTGCGCTACGCAAATTCTTGCTGACTTCTTGGAATTCACCGAATCGCGACATGTTCACTGAATTTCACCAGATATTGTTTATATATGTATACGTCGTTCATAAAATGTCATCAGTTGTACATGCACATGCGTCTCTTGCAATTTTTCAGAAAATTGTGAAATAGCTCTACCCGCGTTTTCTTTTTTCGATTTCTTCTTTAGCACACACTTTTACAAAATCGTGGTACACATCAATTGGAATTCTTGTAGGTTGAGCCCCCATATATGTGGTGTTTTGGGATTAACTATATAAATGTTTATTTATTATACGTAAATGTGAATCCCTTTTGTAGTTTATTTTAGTTTAGTATTGAAATATTTAGAATTTAGATTAATTGAACAATTCGCGGTCTTCATTAGCAACACATGCTTTTTTACGTCGTCGTCGTTTTTTCGCGTCTTCCTTCCCTCGTTGTCGTCTCAAAAGTCATCTTCGCCTTTCTCATTGCAATCGATATCTTTCATTTAAATTATCGATAGGGCCCTGACACGTAGTTGCCAGACCATTCCCACATATATGCTTTAGATTAGCTACCGAATCAGGACATGCTAGTCTAATCAAAGATATTCCTGGCATAGATATCTGCTTTAGATCAGATGTTATGACAAAGGAACTTTTCTTTGGACCGCAAGGACTGGGACACTGGCAACCCTATTAGTGACCCCCACGATATCCACCGGTATACCGAATGGTCAAAGACTAATCAGGGGTTGGAGATGGGATCTTTGGACCCAATTCCAAAACCTTAATTGCTATGGCAAATGACACACAGTCTTCTAATCTGAGGTTCATGCCATCGAGTTCTGTTGTCGTCTTATCCTAGAGAAGGGGATTAAAGCAGTTAACATCTACATTTTCTCTGACAGTCAATCGGTCATATTAGCCCTCTCCTCTAAAAAAAATAAGCTTTCGATTGGTGGCCGATTGCTGGAACTGCCTCCAGAGACTATCTCTAATTAACAACGTCACCCTTCTATGGGTACCTTTTTCCGTCCCTGAGCCCTTCTGTGGAGTGGGATGGTCAACCATTTCGGCTATTGTGAAAACCTTGGCTATTAGGTTGACTGTCGCTACTGGTATGTCCAACCAGACACATTCTTTGCGACTGACCAGCCTTGGTATGAACTAGGAGGAAACATCTGCACGAGGACCCCGCAGGACCCCTGCTTCATTATGGATGATACTGTACGCGGGGGTACCGGTTTCCACTCCTTGCGCCTTTCCTTATAAAATTAATCCAAATTGAGTGTGATGAGATATAGGCTCTGACGGGGCACCAATCCTTGTATCCGGCAGCATAATTTGTGCCAATATGTCCACTCCTAAAATTACTTTAATTCGTATTGACCGGTAGAAGTCGGGGTCTGCTAACGGAATACCTTCGGTGTGCTTCCAGCGCTTCAAAATCAACAGCGATGACCGCTCGCTTGACCACCTCGCCAGCATTTCTCAAATAACCCACGCAAGCCGCAAGAAACGCTTACGAACAATATTCCATATTTAACGTTAAGCATTATTAAGCATACCACTCCACTTCGTTACCATATATATTTTATTGTTGTCTAAGTTCAAGACTAGAAACAGAAGGTCAGGTAATTTATATAATTAGTATATTTATTTTAGTATATTTTCCAAAAAAATTTAAAAAAATTTAATTTTTTCAGGGTCGCTGTTATTTTTTTGAAAGAAGTGAAGGTTCCCGTTATTTTGGGCGTTTAAGCTTGAAAAATGATTTCTGTATTAGATTCGTTGATTGGGTTATTATACTTTGGTGGTCTTAGGTTAGACGCACGTTAAGTTGCATACAACTTTGCTTCATATTTATTTATTAAAGGACAATAGAAAAGAAGTTTCAAAAACATTTCTTTTTAATGATACTTTAGATTATACATATTTAACAAAATTGAATATGAAGTTAGATACCCCTTTCTTTTTAACGGTTTCTGCTAAACTTTTTGCCATCGATTTAACTCCCATTAACATTTCCTTCGAAGTAATAGTTCGAAGGCGAATCCTACGTAGACTTTTTCTTGTTCTAAAACACATGAATTTTTGGTTTTTAAATTTTAACAAAATAAGTTTTATATTTAAGGCCATTAAAACTTATGGACATTATTAACAAAAAATGTGTATGAAACATAAAAAAAACTATATTTTTTTGCCATCAAACTTATGCATTGCGTGTGTACGCAGACTTTTTCTGGCAAGTGTGCATTCCTTCAGTCCAACGCCGCTCTAGGATTTCGATACCTTTTTTGTAAAACGATTTGTCTTTGGCCTCAAAATAAGCTTCAGTTTCGATTCAGATCTGCGAACAGGTAGTTATAGCGGGGGGCCAAATCTGGAGAATACGGTGGGTGCCATAACCTTACCAGCCGACCTTTGCGATTTTGGCCGCTTTGGACGTGATTAACCGGCTGCTGTGCACTCAGTTGACTGCCGATTTGACTGGAGTATGATATTGGATGTAACGCAAAAAGTTCTTTTTATTCCGGTTCTACAGCTCCAAATAGCTCTTAGAATCATCGACACCTTTTTATACCCGCCTACCCAAAGGGTAGAAGGGTATTATGGCTTTGTGCCGACCGAAAATGTATGTAACAGGCAGAAGGAAGCATCTCCGACCCCATAAAGTATATATATTCTTGATCAGCGTCATCAGCCGAGACGATATAGCCATGTCCGTCTGTCCGTCCGTCCGTCTGTCCGTCTGTCCGTCCGTATGAACACCTAGATCTCAGAGACTATAAGAGATAGAGCGACAGTATGTCTTATTGTTGCACGCAGATCAAGTTTGTTTTTGATTTTGGCCACGCCCCCTCCCGCCCCCGTAAATCGAATAAAACCGAATTGCAGGCGTCGTTTTAAACCTAGAACGTTCAATTTTGGTACGGACAATACTAATCACCATCTTAATGATCTTTGCGAATTTGGTTACAATCGGATAAAAAACACAGAAGTTATTAAGATATTACTTTTATAAGGCGTTACCACGTGCAACTGCTAGTACTGCCTAGTTAGTTGCTATGACACTCCGCGACATAATAATGGTGTTCAATAAACCAACTAAAGTGCCGCCAAGCTAATAATTTCGAACAAAGAAAATGTTGATATATTATTTTGGTATTTTTTAGTATATTTTTTTAAAGTATTTTTTCAGTATATTTTGAAAAATATAATATTTGGATGGTAAAATTGGGTGGCGGGTATCTCACAGTCGAGCAAACTCGACTGTAGCTTTATTTCTTGTTTTTTTTGGTTCACTGTGAGCCAACGCGCCACCCACTTTGAGAACAGCTTTCTCATGGATAAATGTTCATGCAAAATAGTGTGCACACTGCCTTCTGATATTTTCAAGGTGTCAGCTATGTCAGGCAATTTCACTTTTCGGTTTTCCAAAACGATTTGGTGGCCTATTTTGATGTTTTCCAGTGTAACCACCTCAATTGGCCATCCTGACCGTACAGCATCGTCAGCATCTGCACGGTCACGTTTAAAATCATTAAAAAACAAGTAAGAAAGCTATTGTCGAGTTTGCTCGATTGTGAGATACCCGCCACACAATTTGACCATGAAAATATTATATTTCTTAATATATTCACCAAAATTTTCTTTCTTATTAACTAGGTGATGCTGCACGTGGTAACGCCTTATAAAAATAATTTCTTAATAACTTGTGTTTTTTATTCGATTGTTACCAAATTCGCAGAAATCATTTAGATGGTGATTAGTATTGTGCGTAACAAAATTGAACATTCTAGAATTAAAATGACTTCCTTCTGTCTGTTACATACATTTTCGGTCGGCGCAAAGCCATAATACCCTTCTACTCTTTGGGTAGGCGAGTATAAAAATCATGTTACATCCAAATCTAGCGAAAGCTGAGCGAGTTGAATACCACTTCCTTAGTAATTGGCGAGAAGACTGCCTACAATTTACCTCCATAAGCCTCCAATGCTGTCTATTGCCCACCCGCTTCACAATCTCTGAGGATAAATTCAAAAGACTCTTCGACTTTCTAGTTTTATTGCATCTGGCGATTAGAATGCCAAGGTCATGTACTGGGGATCTCATATAGCGACTCCTAAAGGAAAACAGCTGTATAACGCAATCATTAACCCTCAAAGCAAGCTTAATTATGTTTCCCCGGGAACGCCTACATACTGGCCAACAGATCCTAGGAAGATTCCAGATTTAATTGACTTTGCTGTATAGGCTTACAATAGGTCCAACTGGGAGAGGTAGCGACTACTACCATCTACTACCGACTTGCTTGGAAACCAAGCAAGACATTGATCAGTTTGCTCGTGTCATAGAATCAACACAAAGAGGTTCGATTTACCCTAAACAGACAAAGTTGCCCGCTTTTGGTTACGAACCACAAGCGCATCCCACAAGTCGATATAACGTATTTATTTGGACCTACGGCTCTGAAACAGGGGCAATGCATTGAAATGCAACATTGACATAGTACAGCGAGCACAAGTCCAGGATTCTGAGAATCATCACTCGAGCTCCAAAGACAAAAAAGCAGAACTTGTTATCGAGACAATATCAGAGAAAAAAGTAAAATACAAGGAAAAACTAGCCTCATATCCAAATCCCTTTGCAAGAAAACTTATTCAACCAGCTCAGCTTTAAACTTGTCACGGCATTTCGTAAAATGATAATTAATTAGTTTAGAATAAGATTTGAAAAATTATTATCAATAAAAAAAAATTAAAATTAAAAAAAAATTTGGGGGTCTGTGATCTGTTGCTAGCTTGAATTTTTGACCGAAGAACGGTCTGAAGTGTTTAGTTAACAAAAAAATGCCATTTCTTTCTTGAGGGGTTCAGTTTGAAATTTTAGGTTAGCTGAATTTCCTCTTTTAAAAGTGAAAATACAATATCGTCTAACCAAGCATAGTTTGGATATTAGAATTAGATTAATTAATACTGAGAGGTGTGTACAGGATTGTAAGATCATGTTCGCGTTGGCAATTGCACTGTTGGTACAACCGAAACGATGAAAAAAATTTGGTTGCTTACAGTTGGTTTTCGTTTCACTATCATGATTGGGCACTAGAGTATATTGTGTACATTGCTTATAGGATATCCAGCATTTATGCTGGTTTTGGGATGCTTCTGAGGCATTTGACATGTGTGCCTTTATCCTCACAGTCGATAGTTTTTTTTTTTTGATTTGTTATCCCCGGCAGTAGAAGGTGAGGGAGAAGAAATTTCTATTCGAACCGTTTTCCTACCCGTATGTTCGCTAATTTGGTCAATAGATTTCACCACCATGGTCCATGGAATTTTAGTGCCAACTATGTAAGGTGTTTCGCACCACTTCCAAAACTTCACGCAAACGATCTGCTTTCTCGTCGTCCAACGACGTTGGTAACCTCGGTTCTCTACCTTGAATTAAGAGGGCTGCTGAAAACCCTTTGGATCTGCTAAGCTGGACTGTTGCGGACAGTATGACATTGACATTGCTTTGCTGGACAATTGTGTTCCGAAGCGACTGAGGATGCACCAATTGTAGCGTCGCTGATGTCATTCATTACCCCGCTTTGACTTTGGTAAAGGTTCTTCAAAGCAGCACAGCACACACAAAGCGACTGAGTATGCGCTCCCTGAATGTCATTTGTAGCCTCGGTGGAGTCGCTTTCTTCATGGGGTTTCAGCTGATCCGTCTTGAACTTTTTAGTAAGTGTCTCAACTGGGGACTTACTCGACGGTGCCAAGGTCTTCCTCACAGTCATGTGCCCTGCAGTGGTTGGTCGTCACACTCCATCAGCCCCCACGTGCGGTTTTCGTTTGGCACACACAGATTTCAGGGTATGAAGTATGTAGTCACCTGGGCATTCTCGAAATTTAACCCGAATGGCATCTATCCATTTGTGGTCGTATCTTCAACTGGTTGTTCGCATTTTTCCAGTGGCCGTAGCTCGGGTATATTTTCTGGGGCTTTTAATTTTGATGTGTGCCTCACTTCCACATGACCGAGATATGTCAGCTCTAGTCAAAAGAATTGACATTTCTTCCTGTTCAATAGTAATTTGACTTTTTTAAGCCACTGAAAACTTTGCGAGGGTTGTGAACGTGTTGCTTCTTTCTGGTCCATCTGACGATGTCTGGACCCAGCACAGTATCCAACGCTTTTTGAAACATGGCTGCCGCGTAGTGTAACTTAAAGGGTATGACTTTTTAACTGCATTAGATCTGTTCCTAAGACTGTGATCAAAACGTATGTGATTGATCATGGGCATTAAGTTGGCGGTAATTCACATACAACCGCCAATCGCCGGTCTTCTTCGTTACCAGGACGTCGACTCGAAGACGGTTCGGTACTTGGTCAAAATGACGCACTGTGTCACCGGAGGCTTCGTCGGTCGGTGTTCTCCGTCTTTTTGTCGGTGAAAATAAGAACTAACAAATCTAAAGTGGAGAAAAAGTAACGAATTTAAAATCAGTAGTCTAAACTACATGAATAACAATTGACAGGCAGCTTGAGCGAAGTAACGCCAAAGAAAATATATATAATTATAACTGGTGCTATGATAGTGCAAGTGTATATTTGACTTAATTTAATAAGTGCCACGCGTAATAAGCTCGAAATATGAGCAGCAATCCAAAGAATGAGCGTAGAAGCTCCCTAAATCCAAGAAATGCTTGTTACTCTTACTTCTCAACACGCGATATCATTGAAGAAAGCAAGTCAACAAATTGCAACCCGGCTCTACTGACCGTCGACAGCAAGAGAGCGAGCTCCCTGCTTACCCACTCTGCTCACCCCAACTCCTACATCATGGAGCTACCAATGCCCAACCCCACCACCGCCGGCTTCTATGGAAGAAGCTCCAACAACAAGCAGCGCACCAATTTCTGCAGTCGCAGAAAAAGCACCACCAACAACAAAACCAACTATTGCGACTTCGGTGCCAACGGCCGCAGAGCAAATTGCAATGTCAACAGAAACCGTAAGCTTCGATAAGCAACAAGCGGTCCCGGCTATACAGACCGGTATGGATCGCTACATCCAGATTAAGCGTAAGCTTAGTCCAGTAAACACGGTTGGTAATAAACCAAAGATCAACCGTATCAACAAAAGCAACGACCAAACTAGGAGTTCCAATGATAACCGTTTTTCCATCTTAGCAGAGGCGGAGAACAACCAAGCAGAGCTGGGGCAGGAGACCCAAAAGAAACCAAAGCCCCCACCTATTTATATAAGGGAAAAAAGCTCTAACGCCCTGGTCAACAAAATTGTTGCGCTGGTCGGGAACGATAATTTTCATGTAAGTAATTGAACCCGACGTCGCCCCCTCTGAGATTCAAAAAGCCCTTAAAGCCAAGGGCTTCTATGCCAAAAATGTCAGCAACATTATCAACAGAAATAAAAAACCGCAACCACTCTTCAAGGTCGAGCTCGAACCAGATAGCAAAGCCTTAAAGAAAAACGAAGTGCACCCAATCTACAAGCTGCAGCTCTTACTGCATCGAAGGATCACCGTGGAAGAACCACACAAACGCCATGGCCTTTTACAATGCAGAAACTGCCAGGAGTATGACACACAAAGACATACTGCACACTTCGGGCAGTCTGCGTAGTCTGCGGAGACTTCCACAACTCCATAAACTGCCCGCAAACAAAGAAGACCCATTAAAGAGAAATGTGGCAACTGTGGAGGAAACCATACGGCAAACTACAGAGGCTGTGCAATCTACAAGGAGTTAAAGATTCGCATGCAACGAGCGACAGCTACGCGTCAACAAAATACCCAAAATGCGTATGCCAGACGTATTTTTCGCCAAGGCACCCAGATCATCATTTGGCCCGCTAAATAGCACTAAGGGCTTCTCCTTCGCCGAAGCACTAAGAAACTCATGTCATTTATGAAAACAACTATGCAAACCCTTGTTCAGAACCAGAACGTGGTGATTCGGTTGCTTGTAGCACAACAGTCCAAATAAGCAATGTCTAACCTACGTATATCCATGTGGAATGCCAACGGCATAAACTGGAAATAACACAATTACTAAATGTAAATCACATCGATGACCTGCTGCTGGTTGGAATGCACCTCACAGGGAGATATAACTTCCATATAAGAGGTTATACTTTCTACCGCACAGATCATCCGGATGGCAAAGCCCACGGCGGAACCGGCATCTTAATCAGAGAGCGCATCAAGGACCACTCTTACCAAAGGTTTGCAACAAATTACCTGCAAGCCACGTCCATAAATGTGCAGTCAGGAAACGGCAACCTTTGCATTGCCGCTGTCTACTGCCCACCTCGATTTACTATCTCTGAAGGTCAATTCATGGACTTCTACAACACACTGGGGGATCGCTTCACAGCTGCAGGAGACTACAATGCCAAACACACGCACTGGGGATCACGCCCAAGGGAAGGCAACTGTATAACGCACTTATAAAAATGGGCAATAAATTGGACTACGTCTCTCCTGGTAGCCCCACTTATTGGCCTGCAGACCCCAGAAAGATCCCAGATCTAATTGATTTCGCGGTGACGAAAAACATCCAATGCGCCATGGCCCTGCCGGATCTCTCATCCGACCACTCGCCCTTGTTATTAACCCTTTTTTAAAGCCCAGAAATTACGGACCACCCCTATAGGCTGACGTCGCACAACACCAACTGGATGAAGTACAGAAAGTATGTGAGTTCCCACATTGAGTTAACTCCTCAACTAAATATCGAATCGGACATCGACTACTCTACCGCCGCGCTGGAAGAGGTACTCGTCACAGCAGCCAGGATCTCAACACCAAAACGGAAGGATGTGAAAATTAAGCCGTTCAAACCCAGCCTGCAAATTGAACAACTGGTTCTGGAAAAAAAGCGTCTGCGACGGGCGTGGCAAACCAGCAGGTCACCATGCTCAAAGCAACGTCTTAACGAAGCCACCCACAAACTAAGCCGGGCTCTATGTTCTTCCGCAAATTCACTCCGAAACGGAATTAACGCCAACTTCATTTCGGTCGAACGAGATTACAAAAGTCATTAGGGAGCTAAAACCAAAAAAGGCTCCAGGCCAGGACCTAATAACTACAAAAATGAAAATAGAACTTCCGTACTGTGCTGTTGAGGTCATCTGTAAGCTCTTCAATGGTACCATAAGTCTCGGCTACTACCCAAGTAAATGGAAAAGTGAGGTGCAACACAACAATATCCGACAACTACACTATCGAAGCTGGAGTCCGCAAGGCAGCGCACTTGGGCCAACTCTATTTGTCCTCTACACAGCGGATATTACCACAAGTGATCGACTAACAACATCCACCTTTGCTGACGACACTGCGATCCTTAGCCGCTCCAGATGCCCAGTCCTAGCATCAACCCAACTCGCCAAACCACTTCTCATGGTAGTCGAGAAGTGGCTATCTGACTGGCGTTTCAAAATAAACGAACAAAAGTGTAAACACATAACGTTTACTCTTAACAGGCAAACTTGCCCTCCGCTCTGCCTGAATAGCACGCAGATCCCCCAAGTCAATGAAGTAACGTATCCCGGCATCCATCTCGACAGACGTCTAACATGGCGTAGACATGCAATCGAATGCAAGAAAATACACCTAAAGCTGAAAGCCAGCAGCCTCCACTGGATTATTAACGCCCGATCGCCCTTGTGTCTGGACTATAAGGTCCTGCTCTACAATACTACTCTTAAGCCAATCTGGACGTATTGTAATGACCTCTTTTTTGGAGCGACCCGGGAGTAGCTGGCGGGTGTCCAGGTCGACCTACAGAAATTATTTGTGTAGGACTTACCGTTAGTTCGTTTACCTGTAAAAGAGAGTCTGCCACCCCCACAGAGAGACTAGGAGCACGGGGTTATGATGATTTATTGAATAGGAATTATAATTGTTTGAATATGGTAAATGTGTTGACAAGATGTGTCCAGCGGTTTGGGGTCCGAGTTGTCCCGTGTCAGGGGAAGCCGGTGAGACTGGTCTTCCTTCGGTATGAGGGTTGTACGAGGCTGTGCCGGGGCCGAATCCTGGCCAGAAATGTCCAGCGGATGATCCGGTACGCGACCTTAACTGTTCCGGGTCGGGGAAGCCGATGCGGCGGGTTTTCCTGCGTTCTGGCGTTTGCACGAGGTTGTGCCGGCGACCGAATCCTGGCCAGAAATGTCCAGTGGGGGATCCGATACGCGACCGTAACCGTTCCGTGTCTGGGAAGCCGATGAGGCGGGTTTTCCTGCGTTCTGGGGTTTGCACGAGGTTGTGCCGGCGACCGAATCCTGGCCAGAAATGTCCAGTGGGGAATCCGATACGCGACCGTAACCGTTCCGTGTCTGGGAAGCCGATGGGGTGGGTTTTCCTGCGTTATGGGGGTTGCACGAGGCTGTGCCGGCGACCGAATCCTGGCCAGAAATGTCCAGTGGGGGATTCGATACGCGACCGAGACCGTTCCGTGTCTGGGGAGCCGATGAGGCGGGTTTTCCTGCGTTATGGGGATTGCACGAGGCTGTGCCGGCGACCGAATCCTGGCCAGAAATGTTCAGTGGGGGATCCGATACGCGACCGTAACCGTTCCGTGTCTGGGAAGCCGATGAGGCGGGTTTTCCTGCGTTCTGGGGTTTGCACGAGGTTGTGCCGGCGACCGAATCCTGGCCAGAAATGTTCAGTGGGGATCCGATACGCGACCGTAACCGTTCCGTGTCTGGGAAGCCGATGGGTGGGTTTTCCTGCGTTATGGAGGTTGCACGAGGCTGTGCCGGCGACCGAATCCTGGCCAGAAATGTCCAGTGGGGGAATTCGATGCGCGGCCGTAACCGTTCCGTGTCTGGGGGGCCGATGAGGCGGATTCTCCTGCGGTGTTATGTTTTCACGGCGTTATGTGGGTGTGGTCCGTCTGGGTCGGTCCTGGACGTACTGCGTCTGGTCTGGTTAAGGGGTGTTGGGAGGAGGGGGTTTTACTCTACCCGGGACCGTTCCTAATCCGGTTCCCGGTTCTCTAGTAGAGTGGTGCCCGTGAGACGGTTCGGAAACCTGCCTCCCACTCCCTAGTGGCGTCGCTTGCTCCTGTGGTGATTCGGAAACCGACCTGAGGGGTGAGCCTGGGTTGATTCGAAAACCAGTCCCGGTGCCAAACTATGTTGATTAGTCCTAAGGTACGTGGGGATGATTCGTAAACCAGTTCCCAGTCCGGTTCCAGAGAAGTGGTGCCTGTGAGATGGTTCGGAAACCGATCTCCCACTCCCGATTGGCGTCGCTTGCTTCCAAGATGGTTCGTAAACCGGCCTCGGATGTTAGCGCTTGGACTGATTCGGAAACCGAGTCCAAGTTGCCCAGCTAGTTGGTTAGTTTTTAGTAGGAATCTGAAGACTTACCCGAGCTGTTCCTGCTGCTGCTGTTGACTAGGCCGGAGCCAAACACAAAGTGAAAAGCTCTGTGGCAGATGCGCTGCTTTTATAGGCGGCGATCGTGCTGTCGATCGCAGGGTTGCTGTTGCTGTTAGCGCTGCTGTTAGCGCTGCTGTTAGTGCTGTTGTTAGCGCTGCTGTTAGCATACCGTCGCAGCTGTTCGAGCCCTTGCTCTTTTGTGCGTCGCTAACAGTGCGCTGCTTTGCGCCTTGTGGCGCTTTCTTATGTTAATATTAATGCTTTTTTAATTTCTTATTCTACTAATATTTTAATAATTCTTCTAATAATAATAACAATTGGCTCCGTGCCCTTAATATTAATAATAACAATCTACTGACTAATAATAACATGATAGTGAGCTCCGTGCTCTTAGCGTAATGGTGATAGGCTCCGTGCCAATGAGTAGTATTATTGTGCGACCTGGCGTCGTCACACCCCCTCTCTTATGAGGCCGGAGGCGTGTAGGGGCGGATGCTTATTGCACCACTTCGGCCTATGCGCACCGTGATCCATCCCTGGTAGTTTTGTAACCGGAGGGTGCGGCGTGCCCCGGTTTCCGCTTGGCCAGAGCTTCCTCGATGGCGCTCTGCGCCCCCTTCTGCGATCATTTTGTCCCCCAGCAGGTACGTGCGGGGCGGCCCGAGTTCCCGATGCCGGCCTTCATCCGTGAACTCTCCCTCGGCGTGGAGTTCCAGGACGTCCCGGTCTTCTTCTTCGACCTTCCCTTGGGGTTGTCTGGTGTTTCCAGGTTCAGCCCTGTGTCGCCTGGCGGTGTCGGTGCCCTCAGAGCTGCGACTGCTTTGGGCGTTTCCGGTTTCCCGTGGCTTTCATGCGGGGTCCGGTTGCTTGGCCTACGCTTGGCCACGGGCGACTCCAACCCTGGCCTGGTGCCACTCGTGGGTACCGGTCGTTTCCGTGTCGGTGCTGCTGGATTGGGCTCTGGATGTTTCCTGGCCCCTACGGCCGGCTGCGAGCCGACTCCCGTCGTCCGTGGCTCTCCCGGTGGTGTTTTGCGGGTGGGCTCCACTACATAGGTTCGCCGGGAGTCGTCGCTGGATTCCCTGCTGCGACGGGGTGGGGTCTGATGCCTTCGGGGTGGTGGTCCCGGCCGCGGCCGTGTCTGGGTGGCGACCCAGCGACGCGTTCGCGCTTGCCTGTCATGCCGGGTGGTGCTGTCCGGGTGCCGTGATCGCGCGGATAGGTAGGCGTGTGTTAGCGTTTCCACCGTCGGGGCCCGCACCGGGTTCGGGTTCCGCTGGGGGTGCCCTCATGGTGCTCCGGGTCTGTCTCGCTGGTAGGGTTCCTCGGGGCGTTGTGGCTATGGCTGCCACGATTGTATCGTGCCTGATGCGGTGGGCGATCCTGGTCCGGGGTCTCCTGTCTCTTGCCCTGCATCGGAGTCGGGTACCCGGGCTGGTGTCCGTATGGCGAACGGTGGGGTTTGGCGGCTTGTTCCGCGGGTCGTGTCCCCGCGACACCTATGCCCCTCCGGCAAGGGATCTCTCCAGTCTCCAGGATGATGGCGGGCCTCCGGAGACGCTGGAGCCGGTCTCGCTCCTGCCGTGCCTTATTGAGTGCCTGCGCGAACCTTACATCCATGGTGCTAGATTTTGCAGAAGGAGGGTTAGTGTCGTTGTCTAGGTGGGCTTTTTTGATTTGGCTGACATAAGCCCGTAGAATCTTGTTAGTTATATTATGCCTGGCTGTGACTATTACGGGAGAGGGAAGTCCAAGTACGGTATAGGGTCCGTCGAATCGGGGTGCCAGTTTGGCTGTGAAGCCTTCCACGGCCTTTGATAGCGGATGGTGGCGGATCCAAATCGTATCCCCGATTTTCGGTCTCCATTCCCTTTTCCGCAAATTGTATGCGTGTGCTTGGGTTGTTCCCGCTTTTTCCATATTCTGCCTCACAATTTCACCCGTTTCTTGGATCCGTAACAGTCGGGTAGTTTGGTCTTCGTCAGTCATAGCCGATCCGGAGGTCTGTTCATCGAACAAGTTACCCGGTAGTCTTAACTCTCGTCCGTACAAGATGTAGGCGGGTGTGTAACCTGTTGCCTCGGATCGACTGCTGTTGAGGGCCAAACTTAATTCGGGGAGTAGTTCGTCCCAGCGGTTCTGGTTGCTTCCGGTGAATTGGGCGATCATTGTTTTTAATGTCCGGTTGGCTCTTTCCGCGGGGTTTTCCTGTGGGGTGTATGGAGCGGTGAACTGCTGCTTGATGCCCCACTTTTCCATCTGAGCTTTTACCTTCCTACTGGTAAACTGTACACCGTTGTCCGAGATTATCCGTTTCGGCGTTCCCCCTCGCGCTAGGATGCGTTCTCTGAGGACTTTGATCACCACTTCGGCGGTGGCCTTCCGCACGGCGGCCATCTCTATCCACTTAGAGAATTTATCCAGGCAGACTAGCAGCATGGTGTTTCCGTGTGATGAGCGTGGCAGTGGTCCCACAAAGTCGATGCAGATAGTCTCCCAGGGGGCTTGGGCGATTTGCGTGAGCATTTTGCCTGCTGCTTTTTGTTGGGACACTTTGTGTTGCTGGCAGTTTCGACACTGACGGACGAACCTCGTAATGTCTCGGTGCATTCCGGGCCAGTAGTATTTGATCATTATGCGGTGTTTGGTCCGTCGTATCCCCGTGTGTCCGGCTGTGGGGTGGCCATGGTTTTCCTCTAATACCCGTGGTTGTAGTCGCCTAGGGACGCACAGTTTCCATGGTTGGGTGTCTTCGTCGGCGGCCCATGACGGGATGTGTCGGTATAGGCCTCCATCCTTAGCAATGTAGTCTGGCCAATCCTGCGGTTTTTCTCGGATGTCCTTGAGTTTCTTGCAGATCCAGGGGTCGTCCTCGACTTCGACTTGGTGTATCTCTTCCTCAGGGTTCCGTGATAATGCGTCTGCGACTACGTTCAGTTTACCTTTCCGGTATCGTACCTCGAAGGAGAAAGGCTGCAGGGCTAGGGCCCACCTGGCTATCCGTCCCGAAGGGCTTTTGATGGAATTTAACCATTTAAGGCCAGGTGGTCAGTGACTACTGTGAAGTGATATCCTTCGAGGTACATCCTCATCTTCTGGATCCCCCAGAGGATGGCCAAACACTCTTTTCTCCGTTGCCGAGTAGTTCATTTCGGCCGGTTGGAGCTTCCGACTGGCATATTCGATAACGCGTTCTCCGCTTCGTACTCCTGCGTGAGAACGGCTCCGAGACCGCTGTCGCTAGCGTCGGTTTGTAAGACGAAGGGTTTTGTGAAGTCCGGACATGCTAGTACGGGTGCCTGTGTCAGGAGTTGTTTTAGTGCTATAAAGGCCGGTTCGTGTTCGTCGGACCATTCGAACTTCCTGCCTTTCTTGAGTAGAGCAAACAGTGGTTTGGCAGTTTCGGTGAAATTCGGGACGAAACGCCGATACCATGATGCGACCCCCAGGAAGCTGTGTACGTCTTTCGTAGTCTGGGGTCTTGGTAGCTGCTGGATTGCCTTGATTTTGTCAGGGTCCGTGTGGATTCCATCGCGATTCACCACATGTCCCAAGTACTTGAGTTCCTTTTGGAAGAAGTGGCACTTATCTGGGTTTATACGGAGGTTTGCCTTCCTCAATCGCCGGAAAACTTCGGCCAGTTTCTCCAAGTGTTCCTGTGGTGTCCTACCGATGACCACGATGTCATCCAAGTATGCGAACGCGTATGGCTCCATCTCTGGACCGATGACCGAGTCTAACGCCCGTTGGAAGGTGGCAGGGGCCGTATGCAATCCGAAGGGCATGACCTTCCACTGGAAAAGGCCTCTTCCTGGGACGGTGAATGCGGTGTACTGTTTGCTGCTTTCTTCCATCGGGATCTGCCAATAACCGCTCTTCAGGTCTAGGGTACTGATGTATCGGGCCTCCCGTAATTGTTGCAGGATGTGGTCCATTCTCGGCAGGGGATAGGCGTCCCGCTTGGAATGGGCGTTGAGTTGCCGGTAGTCGATGCATAACCTCCAGTCGTTATTTTTCTTCCGGACTAGTACTACTGGGGCGCTGTATGCGGAGTGGGACGGTTCTATCAGACCTTGCTCGATTAATTCATCCACTTGTTGGTTGATGATGCTCTGCATTGCCGGGTTGCGGGGTAGTATCTTTGTTTGATGGGTTGAGAGTCCTTCATGTGGATTTGATGACAGGTTATGGGACTGGTCCCGCTCATTCCTTCGAACTGCGCTAGCTCGGCCCTGAGGAAGGCCTGAACCCGTGCGTCCTCTACGTCCGTGATTTCGTCGGTGTGTGTGGCCGCTACGGGTATGTCCGAGGGGATTCCCTCCTTTGCGATTCGGCGGTATCTTCGACGTTGTCTTCTGGAATTTTTCAGGTCGAGGGTGAACCCGCCGCAGGAGAATGTTGTCTCGAATCTTTCTAGGAAGTCAATGCCGAAGAGAATGTGGCCCATGACTTCGGGGAGGACTAGGAACGGGATGTCTGCTTTTTGTTTCCCCATGGTACATGTTATCCGGAAACCTGTAGTGACGTCCCGGTGGGTGCCGTCCGCTAGCCGTATGGTCTCATCGGTCTCAATCCGAGTTCCGAACTTTCGTAGGTTATGAGCCGTTGTCCTACTCATAAAGCTGCGTGTCGCTCCGGTGTCGATGGCGCCCTGGATTGGTCCTGCCTCTGTTGTTATGTGGGCGAGGAGGCGGCGTCCGTCGAACTCTAGACCCGTGGAGTTGTTGCGGGAGTTGGGTGGGTCCCGAGGCGTCCGCCTTGTCCCCGGGACCGCTTCCGTTTCCCTCTTTTCGCCGGCAACAGTCTATCGTCCGAATCCCGAGCCTTCCGCATACCCAACACTCCAGGCGTACGGGATTAGGGCATTGTCTGGCGTAGTGGCCGGCTTCGCCACATCGCATGCATCGGTCCGCTCTGGGTGTTTGGTGAACGGCGGTGCGGGATAAGGCGATTTCGTTCGGCGGTTGTACCGGAGAGGTCCCAAACGAGAGTTGCTCAAAGTCGGAGGCGAGTCGCAGGTATTCCGATAGGTCCCGGATGTCTCGTCGCTTCGCGTAATGTTTGAACGGGATGCTGCTGTTGCGGTACACCCACCCCAACTTCTGTTCCTCGTTGAGGTTGGTGAATCGCATGAGCTTCCGTAGATCCTGGACAAATGTCTTTGCTAGTTCCCCTGGCCTCTGGTGGCGTAGCGTCGTTTGCTCTAAGGCACGTTCTTGGTGGTCAGGTGGTACATAGTACCCCATGAACTCAGCTTTGAACGTGGCCCAGTCGGGCATGGTGACCGGATGAGTGTGCCACCAGTCCAAGGCGTCTCCTTGGAGTAGTATCACCATAGCGGCCGCTACGTGGTCTAACTCGACATTATAAGGGCCTGCCAATTCCTCTGCGCGGCTTAGGAATTCCAGTGGGTCCCCATGTCCGTTAAACTCCAACCCCCAACTCTTAATTAATCCGATGGCGGCGGCACGGGAAGATCGTAGTGGCGATGGTGGTGATGTGGTGTTCGGGTTAATGACAAGTAGCTGGGGTTGATGTTCTTGGGTCGTGGTTGGGTTGTCCGGAGTGCTGGTAGTTAATTCGGTTTTCCACGAGTTTGCTGTTGGCGGTTCCTGCGTGTCACTTTCAGCGGTTCCCGACGACAGGTCCGTCTTGGGGATTATCGAGTCCTCGGGAGGCTGTAGTGTTACTAGTTTTATACCCTGAGTGGCGGGTGTGGGTGGTCGGTGACTGGTTGCTGGGGCGGGGGATGCAGATCGGTTATACTTTGCGGCGAGCGCGAGTACCCTTTGTATGCACCGCGCTGTTACCCTCCGAATTCCGGATGAATTCCGAGACCTGCTTCCGAAGGTTGTCTAAAAGCGCTTCGGGTTCTAGCCCGAACTCCTTGGCATATGATTCCAGTTGCGCTTTCGGGACGTTGTTTATCCACCCGCGTGGAAGTTTGGTAGGGTGGTTCTCAGCCATGGTAGAGAGTGGTACTCTTGTAAGGTAAACGAACTAATCAGGGTCCCTGCTCGGGCGCCACTGTAATGACCTCTTTTTGGAGCGACCCGGGAGTAGCTGGCGGGTGTCCAGGTCGACCTACAGAAATTATTTGTGTAGGACTTACCGTTAGTTCGTTTACCTGTAAAAGAGAGTCTGCCACCCCCACAGAGAGACTAGGAGCACGGGGTTATGATGATTTATTGAATAGGAATTATAATTGTTTGAATATGGTAAATGTGTTGACAAGATGTGTCCAGCGGTTTGGGGTCCGAGTTGTCCCGTGTCAGGGGAAGCCGGTGAGACTGGTCTTCCTTCGGTATGAGGGTTGTACGAGGCTGTGCCGGGGCCGAATCCTGGCCAGAAATGTCCAGCGGATGATCCGGTACGCGACCTTAACTGTTCCGGGTCGGGGAAGCCGATGCGGCGGGTTTTCCTGCGTTCTGGCGTTTGCACGAGGTTGTGCCGGCGACCGAATCCTGGCCAGAAATGTCCAGTGGGGGATCCGATACGCGACCGTAACCGTTCCGTGTCTGGGAAGCCGATGAGGCGGGTTTTCCTGCGTTCTGGGGTTTGCACGAGGTTGTGCCGGCGACCGAATCCTGGCCAGAAATGTCCAGTGGGGAATCCGATACGCGACCGTAACCGTTCCGTGTCTGGGAAGCCGATGGGGTGGGTTTTCCTGCGTTATGGGGTTGCACGAGGCTGTGCCGGCGACCGAATCCTGGCCAGAAATGTCCAGTGGGGGATTCGATACGCGACCGAGACCGTTCCGTGTCTGGGGAGCCGATGAGGCGGGTTTTCCTGCGTTATGGGGATTGCACGAGGCTGTGCCGGCGACCGAATCCTGGCCAGAAATGTTCAGTGGGGATCCGATACGCGACCGTAACCGTTCCGTGTCTGGGAAGCCGATGAGGCGGGTTTTCCTGCGTTCTGGGGTTTGCACGAGGTTGTGCCGGCGACCGAATCCTGGCCAGAAATGTTCAGTGGGGATCCGATACGCGACCGTAACCGTTCCGTGTCTGGGAAGCCGATGGGGTGGGTTTTCCTGCGTTATGGGGGTTGCACGAGGCTGTGCCGGCGACCGAATCCTGGCCAGAAATGTCCAGTGGGGGAATTCGATGCGCGGCCGTAACCGTTCCGTGTCTGGGGGGCCGATGAGGCGGATTCTCCTGCGGTGTTATGTTTTCACGGCGTTATGTGGGTGTGGTCCGTCTGGGTCGGTCCTGGACGTACTGCGTCTGGTCTGGTTAAGGGGTGTTGGGAGGAGGGGGTTTTACTCTACCCGGGACCGTTCCTAATCCGGTTCCCGGTTCTCTAGTAGAGTGGTGCCCGTGAGACGGTTCGGAAACCTGCCTCCCACTCCCTAGTGGCGTCGCTTGCTCCTGTGGTGATTCGGGAAACCGACCTGAGGGGTGAGCCTGGGTTGATTCGAAAACCAGTCCCGGTGCCAAACTATGTTGATTAGTCCTAAGGTACGTGGGGATGATTCGTAAACCAGTTCCCAGTCCGGTTCCAGAGAAGTGGTGCCTGTGAGATGGTTCGGAAACCGATCTCCCACTCCCGATTGGCGTCGCTTGCTTCCAAGATGGTTCGTAAACCGGCCTCGGATGTTAGCGCTTGGACTGATTCGGAAACCGAGTCCAAGTTGCCCAGCTAGTTGGTTAGTTTTTAGTAGGAATCTGAAGACTTACCCGAGCTGTTCCTGCTGCTGCTGTTGACTAGGCCGGAGCCAAACACAAAGTGAAAAGCTCTGTGGCAGATGCGCTGCTTTTATAGGCGGCGATCGTGCTGTCGATCGCAGGGTTGCTGTTGCTGTTAGCGCTGCTGTTAGCGCTGCTGTTAGTGCTGTTGTTAGCGCTGCTGTTAGCATACCGTCGCAGCTGTTCGAGCCCTTGCTCTTTTGTGCGTCGCTAACAGTGCGCTGCTTTGCGCCTTGTGGCGCTTTCTTATGTTAATATTAATGCTTTTTTAATTTCTTATTCTACTAATATTTTAATAATTCTTCTAATAATAATAACAATTGGCTCCGTGCCCTTAATATTAATAATAACAATCTACTGACTAATAATAACATGATAGTGAGCTCCGTGCTCTTAGCGTAATGGTGATAGGCTCCGTGCCAATGAGTAGTATTATTGTGCGACCTGGCGTCGTCACAGTATGGCTACCAGCTTTTGGGGAACGCGAGCAGAACCAACATAGACATCATACAGCGCGCTCAATCAAAGATCCTGCGAACTATCACTGGGGCACCATGGTATATTCGAAACCAAAACATCCACAGGGACCTCGGCATTTTCGCAGTAAAAGATGAAATAGACAAGCAAAAAGCGTACTACAATGTAAAACTCTCTGTCCAACCAAATCCCCTCGCAAGGGTCTTGACTCGGGTTTCCAACCGATCCCGCCTGCAACGTACCGACCTTCCAACGCAGCCATAATTTGTCAGGGCCATTTCTAATGTTCCAGTCTACAATGACTGTTAGCTAGGTTATAGTATAAGATTTTATACACTTATCGTTAGTCTCAAAAATGAAAAGATTCAGTAAATAAAAGCAAAGTATAAAAAAAAAACAAAAAAATAAAAAATTCAGCAATAGGTGTTACTTCTTTCAAATCACCTTAGCCACTGTTTCCTCTTTTTAGCTTCCTTTGCTCGTTCCGTCTTTACGGATTTGTGCAAAATTCGCTGATTAAGATGCCGGTTCTACCGTGAGCTTTGCAATTCAGATGATCTGTGCGGTAGAAGGTATAACCTCTTATATGACATGAGTTCCATCATACTTTGTTGCATGGTAAACATCATAGTTTATAACTTGCCTTGCGGCTACTACATTGGAGCTTCTTCCATCGAAGCCGGCGGTGAAGTTGGGGTGAGCAGAGTGGGTGAGCAAGAACTCACTCTCTTGCTGTCGACGGTTAGTAGAGCTGGGTTGCTCTTTATTGAGTAGCTTTCTTCGTGGATATCGCGTGTTAAGAAGTAAGACTAACAAGCGTTTCTTGAATTAACGGAGCTTCTATGATCATTCTTTGGATCGCTGCTCATTTTTCGAGCTTATTAGGCGTGGCACTTGCATTTACATAACACCAATAAACACCGCACAGGCGGATTGTGATTCACGTAGTTTAGACTATTGATTTCAAATTCATTAATTTGTCTCCACTTTAGATTTGTTGTCAATACCTATATTTCACCGACAAGAAACAGATAACACCGACCGCCGAAGCCTCGAACTAACAACGCGTCCAACTCATTCAACGGTCTGTTTTGTATTCAATAGATCTATTGAATATACATATTGTATATGTCGGCGCGTAATTTATGTGTATGCTTCCAATGTATTCCAATGCAACGGAAAATTCCATTAGAACGCTAATACAGCGTCAGTCTTTTCTTGCGTTGCGTTTGGGTGTCTGCTTTGTAGTTTTGTAGCTTAAGAAGAAACGTTTTAGCGAGGCGCCAGCAGCTTGCTGTCGCCGAGCGTGGTTCGGGAGTGAGCACAAAGCATAAGTGTGATACGCCTGGCAGTTGCGTTTAGAATTTGTGCGTGAACGTATGACCGAAACTCGCTGCGCTAAAGTCATGTCGGAAGATAACGGAAATATAGTTCCAACATCAGAAGTGGGATCTGGCTCGCTACCTAATAGTTCAGATGGCCCATGGCGAGTTTTGATGGAAATGCAAAATAAAAACTTGATTGAACTCGTTAAAGCCTTACAAACAACGGCATCCGAAAAAAAACAACAAAAATACGGTGGTGCTGCCAAAGTTCAATGCAGACATTGTTGGCGCCGACGCGTCGGCGTGGTGCTCTACAGTAAATATAATACTAACAGAAAATGAAATAAAAAGGCAGCGCATTGGTGATGGCTTTGAGTGCAGCGTTGGAAGGTAGTGCGTCTCAGTGGCTTTCACAAATATGTTACCCTGACATAACTTGGATGGAGTTTAAGGAGCTTTTCGTGCAGCGTTTCGCCAGTGTTGAAACACCAGCTGCTATGTTTTTGGCAATGCTTGCTAATTGTCCGACCGAGGGAGAATGTCTGTCCAATTATGCTAGCAGAATGATGACGTCACTTATCATGAAATGGCGAGAAATGGATGTAGAGGAAATTGCAGTTTCTGTGACTCTTGCTAAGTTAGCGCATGTTGACAGCAGATTACAGCGTTTGACCTTTACTTCAAATGTGCGCACCAGAAGCGAATTGCAAACCGAACTTAAGGCCTTCACATTCAACAAAAGGAAGAAAACTCCTCAAGAAGAAATGGCTTCGTTTGACATAAAGCGTCAGAAATTGTCAATAATAAAATGCCATTTCTGTGGGCAACAAGGCCACAAAATGATCGATTGCAGAGCTAAGCAGCAACAGAATCTTCCGTCTCGTGCCATAAACAGTAGCGGCAGGAACCCATTTGGTCAGCAACAAAAGTCAATGTAACCTGTTTCAATTGTGGAGAGCAGGGCCATATTTCAACACATTGCAGTAAGCCAAAGATGAGTAAGGACAAGGATACGCATCAAGTGAAAAGAGTGCAGCTTTGTGAAGTTCTTGAACCCAAAGGAGAGATGGTTCACCATGGAGAGAAATTTTCAATCACTTTCGATTCTGGAGCCGAGTGTTCTCTGATCAAACAAAAGATAAGTGTAAAACTATTTGGTAAAAGAATTAATAACGTAGTGACGCTGAAAGGTATCGGCAATGACAGCATTTGTAGTACATTGCAAATACTTAGCAACGTTAATATTAATAATCACTGTATTGAAATATTGTTCCATGTTTTGGACAATGAGCATTTGAAAAATGATATCATAATTGGTCGGGAAGTACTGTCTCCTGGATTCAATGTTATAATATCACCGGGAAAATTTGAAATAGTTAAATCTAAAGTTGTAAACTATTGTTCTAATGATGAAACAAATTTTGAGTTAAATACTGATCTTGTTGGTGAAGATAGAGATCTATTAAAGAGTATAATGGAAAAATATTCTAAATATTTTATTAATGGGATTCCTTCATCGAGAGTTATTACTGGTGAAATGAAAATAAGACTAATAGATCCAAGAAAAACTGTACAAAGAAGACCATATAGACTTAGCCCAGACGAAAGAGAATTGGTGCGTGATATGATTAAAGACTTATTGGAAAGCAAGGTCATAAGGCCAAGTTGCTCACCTTTTGCAAGTCCCATAACGTTGGTTAACAAGAAAAATGGCTCGCAGCGTTTATGTGTTGATTACCGTGAACTGAATTTTAATACAGTCAAGGATAAATACCCTTTGCCTCTTATTTCAGATCAGATAGCCAGACTTCACGGAGCTAGATATTTCACATGCTTGGATATGGCAAGCGGATATCACCAAATTCCCTTGCATGAAGATTCAGTAGAATGTACAGCATTTGTGACTCCAGATGGACAATATGAATTTTTAGCAATGCCGTTTGGGCTCAAATGCAGCTCCAGTTTTTCAGCGAACAGTAATACAAGCGCTAGGCAATCTTGCAAATACATTTGTTGTTGTCTATATGGATGATGTTATGGTGGCTGCTTCAACAAAAAAGTCAGGCTTTGGAAAGGTTGCAGATTACTCTTGATTGTCTCACGAAAGCTGGATTTTCATTCAATATAAAGAAATGCTTTTTCCTTAAGTCGTCAGTTCAATATTTAGGATACGAAGTGAGTTCAAGTGAAATTCGTCCAAATCCGCTTAAAATATCAGCGTTAACTGCCTTGCCACCCCTCAATCAGTCCCTGCATTACGACAATTCATTGGATTAGCGTCATATTTCCGGCAATTCATGCAAGGATTTTCATGTTTTATGAAGCCGTTATATTTTTTGACCTCAGAAAAGAATGAATTTAATTGGAAGCCAGAGCATGAAATGATTAGGCAAAAGGTTATTTCTATTCTTACACAGAAGCCAGTTTTGGTAATTTTCGATCCTCAATACCCAATCGAGTTACATACGGATGCAAGCTCTCGGGGTTATGGAGCAATTTTGTTACAGAAAATAAATAATAAGCCGCATGTTGTTGAATATTTTAGTAAGGCTGCGTCTCCTGCTGAGTCACGTTATCATTCTTATGAATTAGAAACTCTTGCTGTTGTTTTGGCTATAAAGCATTTTCGGCATTATTTGCTGGGAAGAAATTTTGTTGTATTTACTGACTGTAATTCGCTCAAAGCATCAAGAACTAAACAAGATCTTTCTCCTAGGGTGCAGAGGTGGTGGGCTTATTTGCAGTCGTTCACATTTGATTTACAATATCGAGAAGGTAAACGAATGGCTCATGTTGACTTCTTTTCAAGAAATTTGCCTTCATCTAAATTGATAGCTAAAGTTTGCAAGATTCCTGAAAAACGGGTTAATTTGGCGGAAATAACTAGCAATTGGCTTTTTGGCTGAACAGCTTCAGGATTCTGAAATAGTCAATATTATAAATAAATTGAAAGACAACACTTTAGCCGAGGACGTTGCTAAAACTTATGAGTTGAAAGGAGGGATATTATACCGGAAAATTCGGAGAAATAACAGAACTAGATCCCTATCCATTGTTCCTCGAGCATTTCGATGGTCCGTTATAAATCAAATCCATGAATCAATCATGCACTTAGGATGGGAAAAGACATTGGACAAAGCCTATGATTATTACTGGTTTGAGAAAATGTCTAAGTACATTCGGAAGTTTGTTGAAAACTGCATTACTTGCAAAATGTCAAAGAGTTCTTCGGGCAAAACTCAAGCTAGCCTTCATCCAATACCAAAAGTAAACACACCTTGGCATACAATACACATTGATATAACTGGAAAGTTGAGTGGGAAGTCGGATCAAAAAGAGTATATTATTGTGCAAGTAGACGCCTTCACTAAATTTGTTTATTTAAAACACACGCTCAAAATTGACGCTGAAAGTTGTATAAATGCTATGACATCAGCAATATCTTTGTTTGGAGTACCAAACCGCATAGTAGCAGATCAGGGTAGGTGTTTTGCCTGCAATAAATTTAGTGAGTTTTGCTCACAACAGAAAATACAATTGCATTTAATTGCGACCGGTGCGAGTAGAGCTAATGGGCAAGTTGAGCGCATTATGAGTACCCTAAAAATTTGTTAACGGCTGTCGAGACTAGTAGCCGCTCTTGGCAGGATGCTTTAGGAGAAGTTCAGTTAGCTTTGAACTGTACAGTTAGTCGAGTGACAAAGGCAAGTCCCTTAGAACTGTTTATTGGAAAAGTTGCTCGCCCATTGGGGTTACTGCCACTCTGTGACATAGAAGACGAGATTGATTTGCCAAAAGCAAGAGCACAAGCAGCTCAAAATATTTCCGCTGCTGCAATATATAACAAAGCATATTTTGATAAAAACAAAGCTAAAGTTATGGGACACAAAGTTGGCGATTTTGTATTATTGAAAAATGAAGAGAGACACCAAACAAAGTTAAGTCCAAAGTTTAGAGGACCCTTTCAAATAACTCAGTTATTAGATGGAGATAGATATATGCTCAGGTCATTGACTAACAATAGGAGTTATAAATATGCTCATGACGACATAAGAAAAATGCCAAATGAATATGTACCAGATGAATTAGAAAATTGTGATGAAGAATCTAGCGAAATAATTGAAGTGGAAACTGTTGCAAGAGACAGTAGTGAGGCTATTGAAGGAGCCAGTAATGAAATGAATGAAATGGAAACTGTTGAAAGAGACAGTAATGAAATTAGTGAAATAAAATAGCCTGAGGGGCTGATGATGAGATTTGTAATATTAATGTAAGCACAAGTGCAAAACAATTGTTTTGATCATGGCGTGTGGCGCATTAGATAATACAATATGAAACCTGTATGTTTAACAATGAAATAAAAAGAATTAATATGGATTACAAATTGAATGAAAAGGAAATACGTTTATAATAGTTTACGAATGAAACAAAGAATTTAAGAATTTATTGTGAATGAAAGTTAAATTGATAAGAATATGAGATTAAGTTCGACTTTGATTTAATAGTTTGCTAAGTTAATAAAAAAAAAAAAAAAAAAAAAGGTAATACAAAGCATTGTTGATAATATTCCACGAGGTCGTGTAATGGTCAGGATGGCCGTGTCGGCGCGTAATTTATGTGTATGCTTCCAATGTATTCCAATGCAACGGAAAATTCCATTAGAACGCTAATACTGCGTCAGTCTTTTCTTGCGTTGCGTTTGGGTGTCTGCTTTGTAGTTTTGTAGCTTAAGAAGAAACGTTTTAGCGAGGCGCCAGCAGCTTGCTGTCGCCGAGCGTGGTTCGGGAGTGAGCACAAAGCATAAGTGTGATACGCCTGGCAGTTGCGTTTAGAATTTGTGCGTGAACGTATGACCCGAAACTCGCTGCGCTAAAGTCATGTCGGAAGATAACGGAAATATAGTTCCAACATATACATAATTATATGTGAGCGAAAAAAAAAATATTTTTTTCGTGCGTACTGAATTATCAATATTATCTGCGAACTTGGAAACTCAGTCAAAGCCGAGGGGGGCCCCGGTCTAAACATTGCCGCCGCCTCTGTTTTGCTCGCACGCAATTTGTGAGCAGCGACATCGCGTGCCGGCAAATTGCACGCAGGCAATTTTCCTATGCAGGCGTCTTCCCGTTCGTCGCTTGGGGCTATATGATGGAGCTTTAATTCACCGCCATGTCATACCTCTTGAATCTACAGTCAGTTAAACACCATTATTGTCACTGAGTGACATATAAGCTGCACTTGTTTTGGCCTTATAAAAGTAATTCTTTAATTCTGTGTCAGATAATGATTAGTATTGCGTGTGCCAATACTGAATATTCTTGCATTAAAATTACGCTTGCAATTCATTTTTTTCGAAAAATTTGGTGCTATATCTTTTATAGTCTCTGAGATCTAGGTGTTTATCGGTCAGACGGACAGACAGACAGATGAACAGACAAAATAGGGCTACGTCGACTCGGCTGTTGCATGCAAATCAAGTTTGTTTTAGAACCGAATTGCAAGCGTCTTTTTAAACCTAGTACGCTTTGATACGCATAATACTAATCACCATCTTAATAATCTTTGAAAACTTATATACAGTCAGACAAAAAAATACAGAAGTTTTTAAAGAATTTGTTTTATAAGTCGAAATCAGGTGCATCTGCACCTGTAAAGTTGCTATGTCGCTTAGTATAATGGTGTAATATGGTATTTAAAAATATAATAAAGTGATGCCAAGCCAATAATTGCAAACATAGAAAAATTCTGTATATATTTTGGGTATGTTATTAGTATATTATCCAGCATATTTATTTACTCCTCAATTCTCACAATCACGATACTCGACAGTAACTTTCTTACTTGTTTTAGTTGTCTTATTGTGTTGAACATACAGTGTCAAGAGAAACTGAGCGATACTGACAATTGTCAATATAAGGGGAAAAACCCACAGACTACGATTTTAATATTATTGTTCAGACAGACAGATGGACAGACGCACATGGCTATATCATCTAAGCTAATGAAGCTGCACAAGAATATATATTCTTCGTGGGGTCTGCAATTTTGTTAACTCCTTTGGATAGGCGAATAGAGTAAAACAGAACCAAGGTGAAATCTAGATCGGAAATGGTTGAAAAGACTCAACTTACGTCTAATGAGAAAAATATCCTCATCATCAACCAGGAATTACAGCTTGGAATAATAGTAGCAGCAAGTGATCTGTTAGACGGAGCATTTTGATTCGCATAACAAATGCTACAGCAAACATACAAAGCGAATCAATGATTATGATGATTACGAAGAAAAAGTAGAAGTTTAAAATCTTCTCAAATTTCCATCATTATTTAAAAACGAATACAGAAAATAAATAAATAATTAACTAAAAAATTTTTTCACAAGTTAAAAAGTAACGGCATTTATCTTGATACACAAGAAATTACTGCCTAATTCGGCAGAAAAGGAAAAGCGATTAGTTGACTAAAGTCATCGTCGTTTATGTTAAGAATTAACAACATAATGCAAAATTACATCCAGAAAAAAGGACTTTGTTCATGAAAGAAGTTACGTATTTAGGTCATAAATGTACTGGTGTCTGATGGCTCTAAATATGAGGTAATTACGTTATATATATATGAAGTAATAATGTCATACGCTTCAAAAAGCTTTACACAAGGGGAAAGTAATAATTCCACAGAACAGGAACAAGCTGCTATTTACTGTGCAATAAAACATTTTAGACCATACATATGTGGTAGGCATTTTTATACCCGTCTACCCATTGGTAGCAGAGTATTATAACTTTGTGCCAACCGAAAATGTATGTAACAGGCGGAAGGAAGCATCTCCGACCCCATAAAGTATATATATTCTTGATTATCGTCAACAGCCGAGATGATATAGCCGTGTCCGTCTGTCTGTCCGTATGAACACCTAGATCTTAGAGACTATAAAAGAAAGAGCAACAAATTTCTTGGGATAGTGTGTCTTATTATTGATCAGGTTAGTTATGAATTTTGGCCACGCCTCCTTCCGCCCACGTAAATCGAAAAAAACGACTTCCAACCGTCATGTTAAATCTAGAACGTTTAGTTTTGGTACACACAATACTAATCATCATCTTGATGATCTTTGAAAATTCATCCACAATCGGATATAAAACACAGAAGTTATTAAAGAATTACTTTTATATGGCCAAATCAAGCGCAGCTGATGTCACTCAGTGGTATATTTTGGTATATTTTTCGATGGTCGCATTTATTTGTTCTTCCATTCTGTAAAATTGGGTGGCGGGTGACATGAATGAGTTTACTTTAGAATACCTCAAGGGGAAAGATTGACGACCGCATTGCAAGTGCGTTATCAACAATAACCATCAAAAAATTGAAAGAAATAACAGGAAATGTTTATTACCGAAGGATTCAGATATTTTTTTAAATCGGATAGTAGTTCTTCTGTCTGTATATCTCGTGTCTATGGAAAGTTTGAAATGGAATACTAAACTTGTAGTCAGTCGTTTCTGCTTTGTGGAAGAAGATCTGGTTTCTAAAGGCGTTAATAGGTACTTCCATGCTTGGAATTAATTCTTCGCTTGAGCTCTCGGTACTATGTTGCGTCGAGGCTATTGAATTTATCTGTTCTTTGGATGATATTCTAGATAAAGCGTCGGCCACCAGGTTCTCTATGCGTGGCTTGTGTAATATTTCGTAATCGTACGTACGGCCGTCAGCCGTCAGAGGAAGCAAGGGGATCAACATGCAATCCCAGTATTGGCTGAGGCACTTGCCGTCCTTGCTCCTACTGTCGGAAGTGCGACTATACTCTCCACGCGAGGGCGTCTGGAAGCAGGCCCCTAGTGCGGTCATGTCCCTGCTAGAGGTGCTGACTAATTGTAGTCGGGCGGAGATCGTGAATCTATAAATCACCCCAATCCAAGGTGGAACAGCATACGCTGATGGATGCATGGCCGGGGGGTAGCCCGGTCTCTAGTATGCGGACTCTGGATACCTTCGTCCTCCAGTTTCATTTAGACTTTTCACGGTATGCGGGCTATGCCGTGGATGACCTTCCCTTCCCGCATACTCGTGGGATCTTAATTAATGGATCAAAATTTCAAAATAGAAAAGTCTGATACGGATTTAAAAGTATCATCTCTGGGCGATGCCTTCACGGCCGACCCCTACACCAGCACTGCAGCCAGTGGGCTGCTGGCTTCCACCCCCAATACTACGGGTCTCGACTCTAGTATTCTAGGGGACCCGGATAGGCCACGAACTCCCTTGGACACAGGGTTCGCTAGTGCTGAACTTCCGTCCAGTAGCGGTTCAGTCCGGCAGCAACCCGTCGAGATATTGTCCTCCGACGAGGAAGCTAACTGCGACCGAATCAGCTTTGCTGACGACGCTTCCGTGGACTCTCAGAGGTCAGACCTTACGGAAGCAGGCTTTCATATCCAGTTGCTGCGGCTGGAATCTAAGGACGCCTTTATTAAACTGAAGAGCCGCGAGAAGAAGCTTTTTAAAGCTGCACTCGCAAAGGGTTCTAACAGAGAGGAGGCTCTGGCTATCGCCACTGCGCCCCCCGTTAACACCAAGGCTAAACGGACGCGCGCTGACGATACCATCGTCGAGCCCACCAGCTCTTCAGCCAAGTGGTTAGCAGCGTGAAATTGGGCTTCACGTCGGCTGATTAAACCAAACCCCTTTCAGCGGAGCAGTTGGCTACTTTGAAATTCAGCATCCTAAAGGCGGTGCTGTTGCACTCCACACCAGATGTTAGTTCAGGTATGTATACCCCGAAATGAGTGGCTGCTTCTGGTGCGCGAGGATAGCAGCACTGCCAATTGGGTCAGGGGAGCTGTTGGACACTGTAATGACCTCTTTTTGGGTGACCCGGTAGTAGCTGGTGGGTGTCCAGGTCGAGCTACAGAAATTGTTTTGTGTAGGACTTACCGTTAGTTTGTTTACCTCTAAAAGAAATTTTACCACCCTCACAGAGTGACTAGAAGCACGGGGTTATGGTGGTTTATTGATCGGAACTTACAATAGTTAAGTAAAGTAAATGGATTGACAAGAGGTGTCCAGCGGATGATCCGGTATGCGGTCTGAGTTGTCCCGTGTCGGGGAGGCCGGTGAGGCGGATCTTCCTGCGATATGAGGGTTGCACGAGGCTGTGCCGGTGACCGAATCCTGGCCAGAGATATCCAACGGATGATCCGGTATGCGGCCTGAAACGTTCCGTGTCAGGGAAACCGGTGAGGTGGGTTTTCCGGCGATACGCGAGTTGCACGAGGCGGTGCCGGTGACTGTATCCTGGCCAGAAATGCCAGTGCATCCACCGGTATGCGGCCTGAACTGTTCCGTGTCGGTGAAACCGGTGAGGCGGGTCTTCCTGCGATATGAGGGTTGGACGAGGCTGTGCCGGTGACCGAATCCTGGCCAGAAATGTCCAGCGGACGATCCGGTATGCGGCCTAAACCGTTCCGTGTCGAGGAAGCCGGTGAGGCGGGTTTTTCCTGCGTTATGGGGGTTGCACGAGGCTGTGCCGGCGACCGAATGCTGGCCAGAAATGTCCAGTGGGGGATCCGGTATGCGGTCTTAACTGTTCCGTGTCGGGGGAGCCAGTGAGATGAGTCTTCCTTTGATATGTGGATGTGGTCCGTCTGGGTCGGTCCTGGATGCACTGCGTCTGGTCTGGTCAAGGGGGTGTTAGTAGGAGGGGGGTTTACTCTTCACGAGACCGGTTCCCGGTCTGTCTCTAGTAGAGTGGTGCCCGTGAGACGGTTCGGAAACCTGCCTCCCACACCCTAGTGGCGTTGCTTGCTCTTGTGGTGATCCGTAAACCGACCTAAGAGGTAAGCTTGGGCCGATTCGAAAACCAGGTCCGGTGCCAAACTACGTTGATTAGTCCTAAGGTACGTGGGGACGATTCGTAAACCAGTTCCCAGTCCGGTTCCAGAGAAGTGGTGCCCGTGAGATGATTCGAAAACCAATCTCCCACTCCCTATTGGCGTCGCTTGCTTCCAAAACGTTTCGTAAACCGGCCTCAGATGCTAGCGCTTGAACTGATTCGGAAGACGAGTCCAAGTTGCCCAGCTAGTTGGTTAAGTAGTTAAAGATTTGAAGACTTACCCGAGCTTGTTCCTGCTGCTGTTGTTCACTAGGCCGGAGCCGAACACTAAGTGAGTTTCTATGGCAGGCGCGCTGCTTTTATAGCCGGCGGCCGCGCTGTCGATCGCTTGTTCGCTGTTAACGGAGCGTTGCTATTGCTGTAGCGACGCTGTTAGTGCTGCTGTTAACGTAGCGTCGCAGCTGCTCGAGCCCTTGCTCTTTTGTGCGTTGCTAACAGTGCGCTGATTTGCGCCCTATGACGCTCCCTTATTTAATAATAACAATATAATAGTACTGGCTCCGTGCCGTTAAGTCTTAATAATAATAACAATATAATAGTACTGGGCTCCGTGTCGTTAAGTCTTAATACTAATAACAATATAATGTTGTAATATTGGGCTCCGTGCCACTAAGTTTATATATTTTCATTGTGCGACCTTGCGCCGTCACACTCCCCCTCTCTTATGAGGCCGAAGGCGTGTAGGGGCGGATGTTCACTGCGCCACTTCGGCCTATGCGCACCGTAATCCATTCGTGGAAGTTCTGTAGCCGGAGTGTGCGACGTGCCCCCGGTTTCCGTTTGGACAGGGCTTCCGTGAAGGCGCTCTGCGCTCTCTCCGAGATCCTATATCCGCTCAGTAGGTAAGCGCGGGACGGCTCGAGTTCCATATGACGGCCTTCATCTGTGAACTCTCCCTCGGCGTGGAGTTCCAACACGTCCCGGTCCTCTTCCTCGACCTTCCCCTTGGGTGTCTGGTGCTGGTTGAGGTGGCTCTGGGACTAGTGTGTTGTTTCTCTCATGGTCCAGCCCCGTGTTGGCCGGTGGTGTCCTCGTCGCCAAGGCCGCTTTGCCCGTGTGCGGATTTGGTTTCCAGTTGCTTACAGGTGGTGTTTGGGTAGTTGGTCTTTGCTTGGCCACGGGTGACCCTAAGCCTCGCCTAGTGCCACTCGTTGGCGCCGGCCGTTTCCGAGTCTGTAATGCTGAGGTGGGGTCTTGGCACCTCTTGACTCCCTCGGGCGGCTGTGAACCGACCCCCGTCGTCCATGTCTTCCCCGGCAGTGTTTTGCGGGAGGGCTCCACTACATAGGTCCGCCGGGAGTCGTCGCTGGATTCCCTGCCTCGACGGGATGGCGTGCGATGCCTCTGACGCTGTGATCCCGACCCCTGCTGCGTCTGAGTGGCGACCCAGCGACGAGTTCGTTCGTGTTTACCACGCCGGGTGTTGCTGTCGGGGTGCCGAGTTCGTGATGACAGCCGAGCGTGGGTCAATGACTCCGAGCGTATTGTCCTCCTGGATGTTGTGGCTATTGCTGCCACGATTGGATCGTGCCTATTACGATGGGCGATCCTTGTCCGGGGTCTCCCTGTCCCTTGTCCTGCATCCGAGTCTGGTGCCCTTGATGGTGTTTGTATTGCGAAAGGTGGGGGTTTGGCGGCTTGCTTCGCGGGGCGGGTCCCCGCTACACCTATGCCGTTCCGGTATGGGATTTCCCCTGGCTCTAGGATGATGGCGGGCCTCCGGAGACGCTGGAGCCGGTCCCCTTCCTGTCGTGCCTTGTTGAGTGCCTGTGCGAACCTCACATCCATGGCGCTAGATTTTTCAGAGGGAGGGTTAGTGTCATTGTCTAGGTGGGCTTTTTTTATTTGGCTGACGTAAGCCCGTAGTATCTTGTTAGTTACGTTATGTCTGGCTGTGACTATTACGGGAGAGGGGAGTCCTAGTACGGTATATGGTCCGTCGAATTGGGGTGCCAGTTTTGCTGTGAAGCCTTCCACGGCCTTTGACAACGGATGATGGCGGACCCAAATCGTATCACCGATTTTCGGTCTCCATTCCCTTTTCCGTAAATTGTACGCGTGTGCTTATCCATGTCGTAACAGTCAACTCCTGTCCGTACAATATGTAGGCAGGTGTGTAACCTGTTGCCTCGGATCGACTGCTATTGAGGGCCAAACTCAACTCGGGGAGTAGTTCGTCCCAGCGGTTCTGACTGCTTCCTGAGAATTGGGCTATCATTGTTTTTAATGTCCGGTTGGCTCTTTCCGCGGGGTTTTCCTGTGGGGTGTATTAGGCGGTGAACTGCTGCTTGATGCCCCATTTTTCCATCTGAGCTTTCACCTTCCTACTAGTAAACTGTACCCCGTTGTCCGAGAAAATAAGTTTCGGCGTTCCCCCTCGTGCTAGGATGCGTTCTCTGAGAATTTTGATCACTACTTCGGCTGTGGCCTTCTGCACGGCGGCCATCTCTATCCACTTAGAGAATTTATCCAGGCAGACTAACAGCTTCGTGTTTCCATGTGATGAGTGTGGTAATGGTCCCACAAAGTCGATGTAGATGGTTTCCCAGGGGGCTTGGGCGACTTGTGTGAGCATCTTGCCTGCTGCTTTTTGTTGTGACACCTTGTGTTGCTGGCAGTTCAGACACTAACGAACGAAACTCGTAATGTCTCGGTGCATTCCGGGCCAGTAGTATTTGATCATGATTCGGTGTTTGGTCCGTCGTATTCCCGTGTGTCCGGCTGTGGGGTGGCCGTGGTTTTCCTCTAGTACCCGTGGTCGTAGTCGCCTAGGGACGCACAGTTTCCATGGTTGGGTGTCTTCGTCGGCGGCCCATGACGGAATGTGACGGTATAGGCCTCCACCCTAGGCAATGTAGTCTGGCCAATCCTGCGGTTTTTCTCGAATGGCCTTGAGTTTATTGCAGATCCAGGGGTCGTCCTCGACTTCGATTTGATGTATCTCTTCCTCCGGGGTCCGTGACAACGCGTCTGCGACAACGTTTAGCTTACCTTTCCGGTAGCGTACCTCGAAGGAGAAAGGCTGCAGGGCTAAGGCCCATCTGGCTATCCGTCCCGAGGGGCTTTTTATGGAATTTAGCCATTTTAGTGCCAGATGGTCAGTGACCACGATGAAGTGATAGCCCTCGAGGTACATCCTCATCTTCTGAATTCCCCAGACGATGGCCAACCACTCTTTCTCCGTTGCCGAGTAATTTATTTCGGCCTGTTCGAGCTTCCGACTGGGTATTCGATAACGCGTTCGCCCTCTTCGTACTCTTGCGTGAGAACAGCTCCGAGTCCACTGTCGCTAGCGTCGGTTTGTAGGACGAAGGGTTTCGTAAAGTCTGGACACGCTAGTACGGGTGCTTGCGTCAGTTGTTTTAGAGCTACGAATGCCGGTTCGTGTTCGTCGGACCATTCGAACCTTCTACCCTTCTTGAGTAGGGCGAACAATGGTTTGGCAATCTCGGTGAAGTTTGGTACGAAGCACCGATACCACGGACCCCCAAGAAGCTGTATACGTCTTTCGTAGTCTGGGGTCTTGTCAGCTGCTGGATCGCCTTGATTTTGTCAGGGTTCGTGTGAATTCCGTCGCGGTTTACCACATGTCCCAAGTATTTAAGCTCTTTTTGGAAGAAGTGGCACTTATCCGGGTTTATACGGAGATTTGCCTGCCTTAATCGCCGAAAAACTTCGGCCAGTTTTTTCAAATGTTCGGTGTCCTTCCGATGACCACGATGTCATCTAAGTACGCAAAGATAGGATAGGCAGAGTATAGGCGTCCCGCTTGGAATGAGCGTTGAGTTGCCGGTAGTCGATACATAACCTCCAGTTGTTAATTTTCTTCCTGACTAGCACCACCGGAGCGCTGTAAGCAGAATGGGACGGTGCTATCAGACCTTGTTCGATCAATTCGTCCACCTGTTGGTTGATGATACTCTGTATTGCCGGGTTACGGAGGTAGTATCTCTGCTTGATAGGTTGAGAATCTTTCATATGGATTCGATGACTGATTATGGGACTGGTACCGCTCATCCCTTCGAACCGTGCTAGCTCCTTGCGATTCGACGACATTTTCGACGTTTCTTTCTCGAATTTTTGCAGCTGAGGTCGAGATTGAATCCGCCGCAGGAAAATGTTGTTTCGAACCTTTCCAAGAAGTCAATGCCGAAGAGAACGTGGCCAATGACTTCGGGTAAGACTAAGAACGAGATGTCAGCTTTCTGTTTCCACATTGTACACGTTATACGAAACCCGTGGTGACGGCCCTGTGTGTGCCGTCCGCCAGCCGTATGGTTTTATCAGTCACAATCCGAATTCCGAACCTTCTTAAATTATGAGCCGTTGTCTTACTCATGAAACTGCGTGTCGCCCCGGTGTCGATGGCGCCCTGAATTGGTCCTGCCTCTGTTGTTATTTGGGTGAGGAGGCGTCGTCCGTCGAATTCTAAGCCTGTGGTATCTTCGCGGGAGTTGGGTGGGCCCCGGGGTGTCCGGCTTGTCCCCGGGACTGCTTCCGTTTCCCTCTTTTCGCCGACAACAATCTATAGTTCGAATCCCGACCTTTCCGCATACCCAACACTCCAGACGTCCTGGCTTCGACACATCGCATGCATCGGTCCGCTCTGGGTGTTTGGTGAACGGCGGTGCGCGATAATGCGATTTCGTTTGGTGGTTGTAATGGCGAACTCCCGAACGAGAGTTGTTCAAAGTCAGAGGCGAGTCGTAAGTATTCCGACAGGTCCCGGATGTCTCGTCGTTTCGCGTAGTGTTTAAACGGGATGTTACTGTTACGATACACCCATCCCAACTTCTGTTCCTCGTTGAGGTTGGTGAACCGCATGATCTTCCGTAAATTCTGGACAAAGATCTTAGCTGGTTTCCCAGGCCTCTGGTGGCGTAGCGTCGTCTGTTCCAAGGCACGTTCTTGGTGGTCAGGTGGTACGTAGTACCCCATAAACTCGGTCTTGAACGTGGCCCAGTCGGGCATGGCAACCGGATGAGTGTGCTACCAGTCTCCTTGGAGCAGTATTACCATAGCGGCCGCTACGTGGTCTAACTCGACATTATAAGGGCCGGCCAATTCCTCTGCGCGGCTTAGGAATTCCAGTGGGTCCCCATGTCCGTTAAACTCCAACCCCCAGCTTCTAACTAATCCGATGGCGGAGGCACGGGTGGACCGTAGTACTGATGGCGGTGATGGGGTACCCGAGTTACTGATAAGTAACTGGGGTTGATGTTCGTGGGTCGTGTTGCCGGTAGTCGGCTGTGTTTCTGACAACCCTTATGGGGCCCCGGTGTTTATTTCAGTCGTCAGACTCCGAGAGACCGTTGGTACTGGGTGCCATCCTGTTTCGGCGGTCAGCAGATTAATCGTGGGGGTCCCGGGCGGATCTCCGTAGGTTCCCGTCGTGATTGGGTTATTCGGGGTGCTGGTAGCCAGCTCTGTTTTCTTAGAGTTTGCGGTTGCTAGCGCTGGTGGTTCCTGCGTGCCACTCCCAGAGGTTTCAAACGACAGATCCGTCTTGTGGATTATCGTATCCTCGGGTGGCGGTAGTGTCATCAGTTTTACACCCTGGGTTGCGGGTTTGGGTGGTCTGTGACTGGTTGATTGGGCGGGGGATGTAGATCGATTATAGATTAGATCGGGTTCTAGCCCGAACTCCTTCGCATATGATTCTAAATGTGATTTCGGGATGTTATTTATCCACCCGCGTGAAAGTTTGGCAGGGTGGTTCTCGGTCATAGTAAGAGTGGTATTCTTGTGGGATAAACGAACTAATCAATGTCCCTGCTCGGGCGCCACTGTAATGACCTCTTTTTGGAGTGACCCGGGAGTAGCTGGCGGGTGTCCAGGTCGACCTACAGAAATTGTTTTGTGTAGGACTTACCGTTAGTTCGTTTACCTGTAAAAGATATTTTACCGCCCTCACAGAGAGACTAGAAGCACGGGGTTATGGTGGTTTATTGATCGGAACTTATATTAGTTAAGTAAAGTAAATGGATTGACAAGAGGTGTCCAGCGGATGATCCGGTATGCGGTCTGAGTTGTCCCGTGTCGGGGAGGCCGGTGAGGCGGATCTTCCTGCGATATGAGGGTTGCACGAGGCTGTGCCGGAGACCGAATCCTGGCCACAGATGTCCATCGGATGATCCGGTATGCGGCCTGAACCGTTCCGCGTCAGGGAAGCCGACGAGGCGGATTTTCCGTTAAGTCTTAAAACGCGAGTTGCTCGAGGCGGTGCCGGTGACCGATTCCTGGCCAGAAATGTCCAGCGGATGATCCGGTATGCGGCCTGAACCGTTCCGTATCGGGGAAACCGGTGAGGCGGGTTTTCCGGCGATACGCGAGTTGCACGAGGCGGTGCCGGTGACCTTATGCTGGACAGAAATGCCGGTGGATGATCCGGTATGCGGCCTGAACCGATCCGTGTCGGGGAAGCCGGTGAGGCGGGTCTTCCTGCGATATGAGGGTTGCACGAGGCTGTGCCGGTGACCGAATCCTGGCCAGAAATGTCCAGCGGATGATCCGGTATGCGGCCTGAACCGTTCCGGTTCGGTGATATGTGGGTGTGGTCTGTCTGGGTCGGTCCTGTTAGTAGGAGGGGGTTTTACTCTACGCAGGACCGGTTCATAAGCCGATTCCCGGTTTGTCTCCAGTAGAGTGGTGCCCGTGAGTCGGTTCGGAAACCTGCCTCCCACTCCTGTTGGCCGTCAGCCGTCAGAGGAAGCAAGGGGACCAACATGTAATCCCAGTATTGGCTGGGGCACGTGCCGTCCTTGCTCCTACTGTCGGAAGTGCGACTATACTCTCCACGCGAGGGCGTCTGGAAGCAGACCCCTAGCACGGCCATGTCTCTGCTAGAGGTGCTGACTAATTGTAGTTGGGCGAAGATCGTGAATCTATAAATCACCCCAATCCAAGGTGGAACAGCATACGCTGATGGATGCATGGCCGGGGGTAGCCCGGTCTCTAGTATGCGGACTCTGGATACCTGTCGTCCTCCAGTTTCATTTAGACTTTCCACGGTATGCGGGCTATGCCGTGGATGACCTTCCCTTCACGCCTACTCGTGGGATCTTAATTAAAAGTATCATCTCCGGGCGATGCTTTCACGGCCGACCCCTATACCAGCACTGCAGCCAGTGGGCTGCTGGCTTCCACCCCCAATACTACGGGTCTCGACTCTAGTATTCTAGGGGACCCGGATATGCCACGAACTCCCTTGGACAAAGGGTTCGCTAGTGCTGAACTTCCGTCCAGTAGCGGTTCAGTCCGTCAGCAACCCGTCGAGGTATTGTCCTCGGACGAGGAAGCTAACTGCGACCGAATCAGCTTTGCTGACGACGCTTCCGTGGCCTCTCAGAGGTCAGGCCTTACGGAAGCAGGCTCTCAGATCCAGTTGCTGCGGCTGGAATCTAATGACGCCTTTATTAAATTGAAGAGCCGCGAGAAGAAGCTTTTTAAAGCTGCACTCGCAAAGGGTTCTAACAGAGAGGAGGCTCTGGCTATCGCCACTGCGCCCCCCGTTAACACCAAGGCTAAACGGACGCACGCTGACGATACCATCGTCGAGCCCACCAGCTCTTCAGCCAAGTGTTTAGCAGCGTGAAATTGGGCTTCACTTCGGCTGATCCTACCAAACCCCTCTCAGTGGAGCAGTTGGCTACGTTGAAATCCAGCATTCTATATGCGGTGCTGTTGCACTCTTCACCAACGGTTAGTCCAGGTTTCGAGGGCTGTATACCCCGAAATGAGTGGCTGCTTTTGGTGTGCGAGGATAACAGCACTGCCAATTGGGTCAGGGGAGCTGTTGGACACATCAGGTCCATCAGCGCCCTTGACGTCAAATTGCTGGAGGAAACGGAGTTCCCCAAGGCTCACCTCATCAGAGGTTATTTTCCCAGTAGTGCTGAGTACACTCCTGCAACCATCATGGAATTTATTGGGCTCCAGAACGCCAGCAGCTTCTCCACGAAGCTGTGGCGGGTGGTGCAGCACAGCCTTAACGGCAGAACGACTCACCTCGCAATGTTGGTTGACGAGGAGTCGTACAGGGCTCTGACGGAGTGCCAAGGGAAGGTGAAATTCTGCTTTGGCAGGGTCAAACTGATCCTTAAGAATTCAGCTCCCAAAGCCTCCTCCGCCACCCCTGCTCCATCCACATCCTCACCCGCTCCCTCTCCTGCTAGTGCCGCTCCGGCAACGGCGCCAGTGGTTCCCTCAGGGATTTCAGCATTGGCTGACCCTGTGGCCTCCACGAGCGCTGCGACCGTATTGGTACCCAAGGTTCCTTCCGGCCATTGTGGTCACAGCCCCGAAGGGCCCAACTAGACGGGTGACAAGTGGTCACCGTCCGTCAACCGTCAGCGGTGCCTCGGCCAGGCCCACTGCCAGCACCTCAGGCCACAACCCACGCGACCTCCCCCGAGTGGCTCGTCCCGACCGCCGAAGGGCATTCGCGGAAACGACTCTCAGGGGGGCAAGGCAAGTGGCCTTGTCTCAACCGCCATCAGGAGGGAGGATGAGCAAGCTTAAAGTGCTCCAAGCGAACCTGCACCACGCTAGAGGAGCGTCGGCCACACTGTGCAGGGTCATCTGTGAAGATCAAATCAACCTGGCTCTCGTCCAAAAACCATGGTTGATCGGTGGCCAAATTCGTGGACTTTCAAGTGGATCATGTAAGTTGTTATATGACCGTATGGGAGGTGCCTCGCGCACTGCTATACTTATGGATAACAGTGTCAGACATTTCCCACTAACTAACTTCATCCACAGAGACCTGGTAGCAACGGCTATTGAGGTAGCCACTGCAGACGGTGTCCGGGAAGTTGTGATCGCCTCCGCATACTTCCCGGGCGATGTGGATGATGTACCCCTGCAGAGGTCCAGCGGCTGGTGGAATTCTGTCGCCGCAACAAGCCGCTCGTGATCGGCTGTGATGCCAATGCACATCACACGATCTGGGGGAGCAGCGACATCAACAAACGTGGTGAGTCCCTCTTAGACTACTTATTGTGTTGTCAATTAGATGTAGCTAACATAGGGTGCAAGCCCACTTTTATCAATGCTATTAGGGAAGAGGTTTTAGATCTCACTCTAATCAGCACGTCGATAGCGAGTTCGCTTGTCAATTGGCGGGTCACAGACGAAGCCACTTTGTCAGACCATCAGCACATCAAGTTTGACCTCCTGGCCAAGTCGAAATTCGCTAAAACTCCTTCTGTCCCAAAAAAGACAAATTGGGAGCTCTTTAAAGCCTCTGTAGCTTTCAAAGCAGACCTATTGGACAGCAATCCTAACTCTATCAGTGAGATAGAACTCGCTGCCAATCTGCTTCAAGATGTGCTTATCTCATCCTTCGAGGACAGCTCAGTCCAGAAGACCGTAAGGGTCAATCGAAAAATTCCGTGGTGGAATGAGGAACTGGCTGTGCTAATAAGGAGGGTTAGAAGCCTTTTTAATAAGGCTAAATCTAACCGTGCTAGTTGGGACGTCTATAGGGACGCTCTTACCAACTACAACAAAAGCATTAGACGAGCTAAACGCGATACATGGCGCAGCTACTGTGGTAGCTTAGAATCGCTGCCAGAGGCAGCGAGGCTTCATAAAGTATTGAATAGGGCTTCTTAAAAGAGCAGATGGCTCTTTCACTCAAGATCGCAGGGAAACACTTGAGCTTCTACTGCAAGTCCACTTCCCGGGTTCTGTGGCGAATCCAGATCTCTCCGGTCGCGATGACGCCACTTTGTCACCGGACTCATCCTATCTGGATCCATCTTCGACCCCGAAAAGGTCAAATGGGCTGTAGATTACTTTGCTCCCTGGGGGTGACAAAATCTTCCCAGCCCTTATTCAAAACAGCATGGCTCATATTCTTGATCCACTGGTCGGCCTTCTTAGAGCTAGTTTTACTTGGGGATACATACCCATCTCTTGGAGGAGAGTTAATGTAGTATTCATCCCCAAGCATGGGAATCGTCCGCTTGACCAGCCTAAGTGCTATCGGCCGATCAGTCTTATTTCCTTTCTGCTTAAAACGGCGGAAAGGCTTATAGATATGCACATTCGGTGCTCTCTGCAGACGTCGACCCCTCTGCATCCCACGCAGTTTGCTTACATAGCCGGCAGATCGACGGAGGTCGCTCTCCACAGGTTAGTGGGAAAAATTGAAAGAGCCTTTGTATCCAAGAACATTGCTTTGTGCTCTTTTCTGGATATAGAATTTGCTTTTGATAATACCGGCTACGGGTCAATCTCTATTGCTCTAGAACGTAGAGGAACTGCCTGTCCTTTGATCCGGTGGATTGAAGCTATGCTCAAACACCGGATTATCACTTCCACCCTGGACTCCACGGCTGCATGCATTAATGCAGTCAAAGGCTGTCCCCAGAGAGGGGTTCTATCCCCCTACTCTGGTCCTTAGTAGTTGACGAACTACTAGTCTTACTCTCCGAGCAGGGCGTTGAAGCTATCGGCTATGCTGACGACCTGGCTCTAATAGTGACCGGGAACTATACCAGCACCGTGACAGAGTTGATGCAATCAGCTCTGAACACGGTAAGTAGATGGTGCGCAGATGTTGGTCTTAGCATCAATCCACAAAAAGCTATTATAGTTCCTTTCACTAGGCGCTATTCCGTTGACATTGGTCAACTTTATATCAGCGGCTCCCCTGTGGGGCTATCCAACGAAGTCAAATATCTAGGGGTGACCCTCGATAAAAGACTAAATTGGAACTCCCACCTCAGCAACACCCTCACAAAGGCGACCCATGCCATGTGGGCCTGCAGGAGATTCTTTGGTAGAATCTGGGGTCTTAAATCCTGCACCATCCGGTGGCTTTTTGCCATGATGGTCAGACCGATCGTCACCTATGCTGCTATTGTGTGGTGGCCAAAGGTTACGCAGGTCACTGCCATCAGCAAATGCAATAAATTGCACAGGCTGCTGTGCCTCTCACTGACAGGCGCACTTCGTACCTGTCCCACCGCAGCAATGGAATCGATACTGAATCTGACTCTGCTATGAGCCTTCTTAGAATCAAGCTCCAATCAGGGCTTCTAGCTACCGAATCAGGACATGCTAGCCTGATCAAAGATATTCCTGGCATAGATATCTGCACTAGATCAGATACTATGACTAAGGAACTTTTTTTGGTGCTAAATTCAGAACCCTCATCCCGGACCGGAAGGACTGGGACACTGGCAACCCCATCAGCGACCCCTACGGTATTCACTGGTATACCGACGGGTCAAAAACTGATCAGGGGGTTGGAGCTGGGATCTTTGGACCCAACTCTAAAACCTCAATTGCTATGGGCAAATGGCCCACAGTCTTCCAATCTGAGGTTCAGGCCATCGAGTTCTGCTGCCGTCTGATCCTAGAGAAGGGGATTAGAGGAGCGAACATCTATATCTTCTCTGACAGTCAAGCCGCCATCTTAGCCCTCTCCTCCAAAAGAGTAAGCTCTCGACTGGTGGCCGATTGCTGGAACTGCCTCCAGAGACTGTCTCATACTAACAATGTCACCCTTCTATGGGTACCTGGACACTCTGAGCGAACATCTATATCTTCTCTGACAGTCAAGCCGCCATCTTAGCCCTCTCCTCCAAAAGAGTAAGCTCTCGACTGGTGGCCGATTGCTGGAACTGCCTCCAGAGACTGTCTCATACTAACAATGTCACCCTTCTATGGGTACCTGGACACTCTGGTATCCAGGGCAATGAGCTGGCGGACGAACTTGCTAGGGCCGATTCGTCAGCTACTTTTTCTGGCCCTGAGCCCTTCTGTGGCATGGGTTGGTCAACCATCTCAGCTATTGTTAAAACCTGGGCTGTTAGGTTGACTGATCGCTACTGGTCGGTCCAACCAGGGATGCGGCAAGCCAAGGAGCTTATCAATCCCGTGGTCGACCGGAAAACCAGCTTACTTTCCAGGAGGGATCTTCACCTCCTCGTTGGCGTTCTTAGTGGCCATCATACGGTGAACTATCACCTCACTAAAATGCGTCTGTCTTCTGATGCTGAGTGCAGACTTTGCAAAGAGGACGACGAGACAACCAAACACATTCTGTGCGAGTGTCCAGCCTTGGTGTGGACTAGAAGGAAACATCTGCACGTGGATACCGCAGGTCCCGAGCATATTGTGCGTTCCTCGACAAAAGATCTGCTCTGCTTCATTAGGGAAGCAGAGCAACTTTTGTCTAGCTAGGGAGAGCCTATAAGCACAAAAGACCTCCATGGTCGCAGTGCCTCGCACCTTCTCTATTGGGAGACTCCCTTTTTCAAATAATAATAATAATAATACCCGAGCTGTTCCTGCTTCTGCTGCTGACTAGGCCGGAGCCGAACACTAAGTCACCTTTCTATGGCAGGCGCGCTGCTTTTATAGTCGGCGGCCCCGCTGTCGATCGCTTGTTCGCTGTTAACGCAGCGTTGCTGTTGCTGTAGCGACGCTGTTAGCGCTGCTGTTAACGTAGCGTAGCCGTTATCGCAGCTGTTCAACCCTTGCTCTTTCGTGCGTCGCTAACAGTGCGCTGATATATTTAATATTAGTAACTTGAGTAATAATAATAATAATATTGGGCTCCGTGCCGTTAAGTCTTAGTAAATTGATTAATAATAATAATAATATTGTAATACTGGGCTCCGTGCCGTTAAGTCTTAATACTTATTTTAATTGTGCGACCTTGCGTCGTCACAACACATCAGGTCCATCAGCGCCCTTGACGTCAAATTGCTGAAGCAAACGGAGTTTCCCAAGGCCCCTCATTAGAGGTTACTTTCGTAGTAGTGCTGAGTTTACTCCTGCAACCATCCTGGAGTACATTGGGCTCCAGAACGCCAGCAGCTTCTCCACGAAGCTGTGGCGGGTGGTGCAGCACAGCCTGAATGGCACTACGACTCACCTCGCAATGTTGGTTGACGAGGAGTCGTACAGGGCTCTGACGGAGTGCCAAGGGAGGTTGAAATTCTGCTTCGGCAGGGTCAAATCGATCCTTAAGAATTCAGCTCCCAAAGCCTCCTCCGCCACCCCTGCTCCATCCTCATCCTCACCCGTTCCTTCTCCAGCCAGTGCCCCTCCGGCAAACGGCGCCAGTGGTTACCTCAGAGACGTCAGGATAAGGTTCCTTCCCCCAGCCCACCGGCCATCGTGGTCAAGGCCCCCAAGGGCCCAACTAGACGTGTGAGGTGCCAGAGGTGCCTCGGTCAGGTCCACTGCCAGCACCTCAGGCCGCAACCCACCCGGAAGTGCATTCGCGGTAACGACTCTCGGGGAGGCAAGGCAAGTAGCCTTGTCTCGCCCGCCATCAGGAGGGAAATGAGCTAACTTAAAGTGCTCCAGGCGAACCTGCACCACGCTAGAGGATCGTCGGCCACACTGTGCAGGGTCGTCTGTGATGATCAAATCAACCTGGTTCTCTTCCAAGAACCATGGTTGATCGGTGGCCAAATACGTGGACTATCATGTGGATCATGTAAGTTATTATATGACCGTATGGGAGGTGCCCCGCGCACTGCTATACTTTTGGATAGCAGTGTCAGACATTTCCCACTAACTAACTTCATTCACAGAGACCTAGTAGCAACGGCTATTGAGGTAGCCACTGCAGACGGTGTCCGGGAAGTTGTGATCGCCTCCGCATACTTCCCGGGCGATGTGGATGATGTACCCCCTGCAGAGGTCCAGCGGCTGGTGGAATTCTGTCGCCGCAACAAGCCGCTCGTGATCGGCTGTGATGCCAATGCACATCACACGATCTGGGGGAGCAGCGACATCAACAAACGTGGTAAGCCCCTACTTATTGTGTTGTCAATTAGATGTAGCTAACATAGGGTGCAATCCCACTTTTATTAATGCTATTAGGGAAGAGGTTTTAGATTTCACCCTAATCAGCACCTCGATAGCGAGTTCGCTGGTCAATTGGCGGGTGACAGACGAAGCCACTTTGTCAGACAATCAGCTCATCAGGTTTGACCTTCCTGGCCAAGTCGAAATTCGCCAAAACTCCTTCTGTCCGAAAAAGACAAAGCAGACCTATTGGTCAGCAATCCTAACTCTATCAGTGAGATAGAACTCGCTGCAAATCTGCTCCAAGATGTGCTTATCTCATCCTTCGAGGACAGCTCAGTCCAGAAGACCGTAAGGGTCAATCGGAAAATTCCGTGTTGGAATGAGGAACTGGCTGTGCTAAGAAGGAGGGTTAGAAGCCTTTTTAATAAGGCTGAACCTAACCGTGCTAGTTGTGACGTCTATAGGGACGCTCTTACCAACTACAACAAAAGCATTAGACGAGCTAAACGCAATACATGGCGCAGCTACTGTAAGTCCACTTCCCGGGTTCTGTGGCGAATCCAGATCTCTACGGTCGCGATGACGCCACTTTGTCAGCGGACTCACGAGGATTCAGCCTATCTGGATCCATCTTCGACCCCGAAAAGGTCAAATGGGATGTAGATTCTTTTGCTCCTTTCAAAGCCCCTGGGGGTGACAAAATCTTCCCAGCCCATATTCAAAACAGCATGGCTCATATTCTTGATCCACTGGTCGGCCTTCTTAGAGCTAGTTTTACTTGGGGTTACATACCCGTCTCTTGGAGGAAAGGCGAAAAGGCTTATAGATATGTACATTCTGTGCTCTCTGCAGACGTTGACATAACCGACAGATCGACGGAGGTCGAGGAAAGAGCCTTCGTATCCAAGAACTTTGCTTGATGCTCTTTTCTGGCGCTTTTGATAATACCGGCTACGGGTCAATCTTTACTGCTCTACAACGTAGAGGAACTGCCCGTCTCTTGATCCGGTGGATTGAAGCTATGCTCAAGCACCGGATAATAACTTCCACCTTGGACTCCACGACTGCATGCATTAATGCAGTCAAAGGCTGTACCCAGGGAGGGGTTCTATCCCCCTACTCTGGTACCTAGTAGTTGACGAACTACTAATCTTACTCTCCGAGCAGGGCGTTGAAGCGATCGGCTATGCTGACGACCTGGCTCTAATAGTGACCGGGACCTATGCCAGCACCGTGACAGAGTTGAAGACGGTAAGTAGATGGTGCGCAGATGTTGGTCTTAGCATTAATCTACAAAAAGCTTTTATAGTTCCCTTCACTAGGCGCTATTCCGTTGACGTTGGTTAACTTTATATCAGCGGCTCCCCTGTGGGACTATCCAACGAAGTCAAATATCTAGGGGTAACCCTCGATAAAAGACTAAATTGGAACACCCACCTCAACAACACCCTTACAAAGGCGACCCATGCCATGTGGGCCTGCAGAAGATTCTTTGGTAGAATCTGGGGTCTTAAATCCTGCACCATCCGGTGGCTTTTTGCCATGATGGTCAGAACCATCGTCACCTATGCTGCTTTTGTGTGGTGGTCAAAGGGGGTTGGAGCTGGGTTCTTTGGACCCAAAACCTCAATTGCTATGTGCAAATGGCCCATAAGCTTACAATCTGAGGTTCATGCCATCGAGTTCTGCTGCCGTTTGATCCTAGAGAAGGGGATTAGAGAAATGAACATCTACATCTTCTCTGACAGTCAAGCGGCCATCTTAGCCCTCTCCTCCAAAAGAGTAAGCTCTCGACTGGTGGCCGATTGCTAGAACTGCCTCCAGAGACTGTCTCTTATTTACAATGTCACCCTTCTATGGGTACCTGTACACTCTGGTATCCAGGGCAATGAGCTGGCCGACTAACTTGCGAGGGCCAGTTCGTCAGCTACTTTTTCCGACCCTGAGCCCTTCTGTGGCGCGGATTGGTTAACCATCTCAGCCATTGTGAAAACCTGGGCTGTTGACTGATCGCTACTGGTCCAACCAGGGATGCGGTAAGCCAAGGAGCTTATCAATCCCGTGGTCGACCGGAAAACCAGCTTACTTTCCAGGAGGGATCTTCACCTCCTCGTTGGCGTTCTTAGTGGCCATCACACGGTGAACTACCACCTCACCAAAATGCGTCTGTCTTCTGATGCTGAGTGTAGACTCTGCAAAGAGGACGATGAGACAACCAAACACATTCTGTACGATTGTCCAGCCTTGGTATGGACTAGGAGGAAACATCTGCACGTGGATACCGCAGGTCCCGAGCATATCGTGCGTTCCTCGACGAAGGATGTTTATTAGGGAAGCAGAGCATATTCTGTCTAGCTAGGGAGAGCCTATAGGCACAAAAAGACCTCCATGGTCGAGTGCCTCGCACCTTCTCTGTTGGGAGACTCCCTTTCACTAATAATAATAATAATAATAAGAGTAAGCGTTAGGATAGCCAGAATTGGTATTGATGTGATGAATGCTATCCTGGTTACGGTTGAGTGGGTTCGGAATATGTGTAGCTTCTCGGTGTTATCTATGTGGAGCCCCTCTGGCGCTTTTAGTGATAAGATTCGTATGCGTTCGATCTTTACAGGAGTTATCTGGATAAGTGGTATGCCCGGATCAGCAATTTGTATTTCTGTATTGCTGAACTCTTTGTCGTTGATGATTATTGTCGCGTTCCAGAAGTTAAGTAAGTATGTTCCCCTTATCTGCTTCGCATTGCGTGGCCATGATATGGTGCCCTTGAAGTCATTTGCTAGGATGATTCCATCGTCGATCCCCACCAGTTTAGCTATGTGGTCCGCATTGGTGATTTCGCATATTGCCTGCTCTCCTCTCAGTAATTTTGGTAAACAAATATTCTGACTTAAATTTTCTATCTTAATTTATTACAGATTTTTATATAGATTCTTACATTGACCTTTAATACCAAAAATTTCATTTTTAATTTTGTTTTCAAATATTTCTCCTGCTGGCAGATTATCAATGCTAATGGATTTTTATTGGTTTTAGAATAGAATTTTGGAAAGTTGTTGTTTCTAAATTTGGTATCTTGGTCAAATATATGAGTGTCGTTCCAATATGCAAAATTCATACATCTGAGAATTCTAACATACCTTCAGTAGTTAATGGTGGCATATCGCCATTTTTAAACAGATCATTTATTATATTTATTTCGTTTTCGTTTAATTTTGCCCATTGGATGGAGTATATTATATTAACAACTCCTTTTTTAATAAGACGAACTTGATTTTGTAAACTGATGCCCAGCTCGTTACTCAAAAGTGAGTCTTTATACCCGCCTACCCAAAGGGTAGAAGGGTATTATGGCTTTGTGCCGACCGAAAATGTATGTAACAGGCAGAAGCAAGCATCTCCGACCCCATAAAGTATATATATTCTTGATCAGCGTCAACAGCCGACACGATATAGCCATGTCCGTCTGTCCGTCTGTCTGTCCGTATGAACACCGAGATCTCAGAGACCATAATAGACAACAAACAACAGAGGCAACAAATTTTTCGGGACAGTGTGTCTTATTGTTTTAGATTTTTGCCACGCCCCCTTCCGCCCACGTAGATAAAAAAAAAACAAATTTCAAGCGTAATTTTAAACCTAGAACGTTCAATTTTGGTACGCACAATACTAATCACCATCTTAATGATCTATGCGAATTTGGTTATAATCGGATTAAAAACAGAGAAGTTATTAAGAAATTACTTTTATAAGGCATTCCCACGTGCAACTGCTAGTGCTGCCTAGTTAGTTGCTATGACACTCCGCGATATAATAATGGTGTTCAATAAACAAACTAAAGTGCCGGCAAGCTAATAATTTCGAACAGTGAAAATTTTGATATATTATTTTGGTATTTTTTAGTATATTTTTTAAAGTATTTTTTCAGAATATTTTTGAAAAAATAATATAATATTTTGATGGTAAAATTGGGTGGCGGGTATCTCACAGTCGAGCAAACTCGACTGTAGCTTTCTTACTTGTTTTTAATTGAATTTGCGATATCGTTTGTTTAGTCTGTCTTCTAGCTGTCTGTTGATTATTACCTTTTTTATTATTATTGGTCGTTGTAAATGTTGCGTTGGTTAAGACTACCAGCATCCTATAATTTAAGTGAAATGTTTTAATGTGGCTCTTATGTACTGTGCGTCCTGATTCTGTTAGTATTGTCCTCCTTTACTATTTCCTTTTTGAATCTATTTGATAGCTTTGAACCTAGTCTTGTATTTATATTTACAAATATCTCTTCTCCTGCCATATAGGTTTGAATTGGTTTATTTCTGTTATTATGGTCCTGTAAGTCTCAGTTGTTCTATGTTGTCCCGTCTTGCCTGTTCGTATTGTGTTGTCGGTTGTAACTCTTCTGCCAAAGAATACTTCTAGTGGCCTCTTCCTTGTTACCGAATGAATTGAGTAGACAGCTCGATCTAGAAGTCCTTCGAAGTTGCTTTGAACTTGTTCTCTCTTCAATTATCTCATTATTTCAGAGACTGTTGAGTGAAATCGTTCAATCTGTCCGTCAACTGTACTTTTGTTGGGGTGTGTTTTATAAATTTGTATCCCTAGTTGGTCAACCAACATGAATCGTATTGATTCAGAATTTAGGGATTTTTTGTTGTCCATTACGATGAATTTTGGTACGCCAAAATAGAAAACTATATCGCGGAGTGATTTTATTATTTGGGTTTTTGCTAATTTGGAAAATTTGTCAATTACTGTCAGTACGAGGTATCGCTCAGTTGAGTAAATGTCCACGTGAATTATATGTCCTATATGTTTCTCTAATCTCTGGGTTAGGTGGGTGTCGATCGTATTTAATCTCCTTACAAGTCTTACACTGTTTCACTTTATTTGCTATTTTGTGTTTTATTTTTGGAAAGTAGAATTCTTCTGAAAGCTGCATTTTATTTTCTAACACATTTCTGTGAGCACTATTGTGTGTTTTGAGAATTTGTTCTTCTTAGTCTGTTGTGTTAGTCAAATCTTTTAATAATGTCTGCGTGAATAGTACTTTAAAATTTTTGAAATGACTTGGATATAATTGTTGTATTTTCCACATTATATCCTCCGTCGTTTGGATACCGAAGGATTCAGATATTTTTTTAAATCGGATAGTAGTTTTTGTGGATTGTACTGCTGTCTATATATCTCATGTCTATGGAAAGTTTGAAATGGAATACTTAACTTGTAGTCAGTCGTTTCTGCTTTGTGGAAGAAGATCTGGTTTCTAAAGGCGTTAATAGGTACTTCCATACTTGGAATTAATTCTTCGCTTGAGCTCTCGGCACTATGTTGCGTCGAGGCTATTGAATTTATCTGTCCTTTGAATGATATTCTAGATAAAGGGTCGGCTACCACGTTCTCTTTGCCTGGCTTGTAGAATATTTCGTAATCGTACTCCTCTAAGTACGATTTCCACTGTTTGATTCTCGCATTACCGTTCCAGCTACTCAATGAATGAGTCAAAGGCTGGTGGTCGGTAAATATTTTTACTTTTGAGTTACCGTACCGTAGGTAGTTCTTTAGGCTTTCTAATGCGCAAATAATGGCTAACATTTCCTTTTCGTTCGCGGCGTAATTGTCTTCGGCCCTGAAAAACGTTCTTGAGAGGAATGAAGAAGGTTGGTTGTCTTGTCATAACACTGCACCTATTGCGAAGTTGGAAGCATCGGTTGTAAGGTGAAATTCATTTGCGAAATTTGGGTAGCGGAGTCTTTAGATATTAGGCTACTTTTTAGTTTTTTGAATGGTTCAAGTGACTGATTGTCATCGAAATGGATTTTTTTGACGACATTTTTTTGGACACTCGTCCCTCTTCCCCTCTTAAAAGCGAGGTAAGGGGCTTGGCGAGCTTAGCGTAATCCTCGATAAATCTCCTGTAGTACCCGGAGAGTCCCAAAAATGATCTCAAATCTCTTTGGGTCTTGGAAAGGGGATACAGGGTTCTAGCTGCAACTTTATCGGGATTAGTCTCGGTTCCTTTGTCGGAAACAACAAAGCCAAGAAATTTATCTTTGTCCTTCATGAACTCACATTTGACCAATTGACATTTCATATTGGCTTGCAAAGTTCGAAATATGATGATGTCATCAATGTATTGTATATGAAACATATCTTGCCGTTCATGAAGTATGTCATCTAGGGCGCCCTGGAAAATTGCTGGCGCGTTTTTCAGTCCAAATTTTCCGTTATTCACAAAGAAAGGCAGTTTTTTCTTTGTCGGACGTTCAATGGAATTTGGTGGAATACACCTTTTCGTCGCCCAATTGAGCGAGAACTTTGTTAATTTCTGGTATAGGGTATTTGTCGGCTATAGTAATGAAGTTAAATTTCCTAAAATCTACGACCATACGATATTTTTTTCTTTTGAGGCGTCGGTTTTTTTGGTACTATCCATACAGGAGAGTTGTATGGAGACCTTGAGGGTCTGATTAATAAAGCAGTTCGGAGTCTGTTTGTTCACCTCATCTTTCAGACCTATTGGGTACTGATAAAATTTCGAGTACACTGGTGAGTCTGAAGAAGTTCATATTGCTGCCTTTACATTGGTTGTGTAAGTCAGTTTCTGATTTGGTTCTGCAAATAAGTTTGGGTAATTTTTAAGGAGTTCATATAGTTTGTCGCTTTGACGTTTAGTTAAATGTTACGTTCTCGGAACAATGGTGTTTACCGCCTCAAATTTATTTTCCTTGATAGGAACGTGAATTCGATTTTTTATTGTCATTATTTACTTGCTTACTTTAATTTCAGCATTCAGCTCTTTCAAGCTGGCATTGACTAGAATGGCATCGAATGACAAGAAAAATTTTACATTCATGTCGGGGTGATTAAAGAGATTGGCTATTTTATGATGGGTTACGCGAACACTGCCCCCTATGGATTTGTGATAAACTTGGGTTGTATGTAATTCCTATTCGATCCTGTATATATTAATATTTTTAAGATTTTTCCATTCCCAACGTATGGAAGCGAGGAATATTCTATTTTAAAAAATTCAGTGCAGAGTTGTTGTTGTAATGGTTTTCGTCGTAGTCAACATATTCGTCTAACGTTTCGCCTAGGGTGTCGTCTTCCTGATCTGCAATTGCTTGCTCGTATTCTGCCATAGTGGCATACGTTTCGGCGGATTGCATATCATTCTGTTCGCTATCGCCAGTTTGAATGTTGAAGTTCCGTTGTCTTTCTGTCCATCCTGCGTTATCGTAGTAGTCTGGGTTATTTAAAGCTTGCACTATTCTTGGGACTTGTTGTGCTATTAACTGTCCCACTAGCTCAGTAATTTGCTCTAATGATGCCATATTTCTGTTCTGCTGGTGTTCCCCGTGTCTCTGGGCCTGTGTTTGTTGTTGTCTTTCGTTGGCCAGGTTTTCTTGATTTAAAATGGGTGGCCGAATCAAATTGTTAAAATTGGACACAAATTTTCAAATATAAAGAAGGTTTAATATATTGGAATTTAAGTGTTTTCTCAAAATGTGTATTATATAATTTTTTAAGGTGTTCTTAAATTTTAGCATAAAATTATGTTTTGTGTTTGATATATTTTTGTTTATGAACTTATTAACTAGCTTACATTAAGAATAATGATGTGGCCGCTCCTCCCGACTGTCCGGATTTATCCTTTTTGAATCTTCTACGGGGATCCTGAAACCAGTACACGCTGAGGATATTCTGCGAACGGATCAAACAGAACAGCGGTCCACTGATGAGCAGTGATCAATTAAAATCCACTGCTTTTGCCGAACATACAATTAAGTATTTCGGTTTGAAGTCCTCGGCCGCGCGATTTAACGCGAGGGAGTCAACCCGTACACTTCACTTATGCTAGCGGACGGTTGGCAACTGTCGTCGCGAACCGAAACTTAGATGCGGTTTTGCACAATCGTTTATTTTCACGCTGGTCCCTGCTCGGGAACCAGTTAATTTCTTTAAGGTTTTGTTTGATAAAAAAATTAAGCTTTATTGAGTCCAATTGGAATGTTCTTCTTTATTACAATTTTTAAACTAATTTAAGGTAAGCTAATAAGATACCTAAGAGAGCTATGTGTATTGGCAGCGGCGGCAGCGGCGTTGCATTACTTCTGGATCACCTGACTTGTTGCCAAATGTTCCACGAATTTTGGCATTTGGGCTGAGCATGCGGGAAGTTGTCCAGACGCTGTGCTCAGCAATATTGGGGCTACTGCACCTGACGACCGGGTGTTGCTGCAGTAGCTTTTGAATGATTTTGTAGTTAAATCTTCCCCCTTAGGCTTACACTTGTCCTCAAGTGTATTAGAAGAATGGTATATTGTTGAACTGTGTATTTGACGGCTGGTATACGGTTGCTGGGAAGGTCGGTGTTACCTTGGGTATTTCGGGTTCGATGTTCCCAAGCTTTAAGTTTATTGTCTTCTTTCTACCCTTACACCAATGAAGAGTAAGCTTTAGGATAGTTAGAGATGCTATTGATGTGATGAATGCTATCCTGGTTACGGTTGAGTGGTTTTGGAGTTTGTGTAGCTTCTCGGTGTTATCTATGTGGAGCCCCTCTAGCGCTTTTAGTAATAATATTCGTATGCGTTCGATCTCCACCGGAGCTATCTGGATAAGTGGTATGCCCGGTTCAGCAAATTTGTATTTCTGTATTGCTGTACTCTTTGTCGTTGATGATTATTCTGCTTTGTGGAAGAAGATCTGGTTTCTAAAGACGGTAATAGGTACTTCCATGCTTGGAATTAATTCTTCGCTTGAGCTCGGCACTATGTTGCGTCGAGGCTATTGAATTTATCTGTCCTTTGGGTGTTATTCCAGATGATGCAACCACGTTCTCTTTGCCTGGCTTGTAGAATGTTTCGTAATCGTATTCCTCTAAGTACGATTTCCATCGTTTGATTCTCGGATTACCATTCCAGTTACTCAATGAATGAGTCAAAGGCTGGTGGTCGGTAAATATTTTTACTTTCGAGTTACCGTACAGGTAATTCTTTAGGCTTTTCAATGCCCAAATAATAGCTAACATTTCTTTCCCGTTCGCGGCGTAATTCTCCTCGTCTTTAGAAAGCGTTCTTGAGAGAAATGAATAGGTTGGTTGTCTTGCGATAACACTCCACCTATTGCGAAGTTGGAAGCATCGGTTGTAAAGTGAAATTCTTTTGCGAAATTTGGGTAGCGGAGTATAATATCTTTAGATATTAGGCTACTTTTTAGTTTTTTGAAAGCTTCAAGTGACCGATTGTCAAGCGAAATGGATTTTTTGACGACATTTTTTTGGACACTCGTCCCTCTTCCTCTCTTAAAAGCGAGGTAAGGGGCTTGGCGAGCTTAGTGAAATCCTTGATAAATCTCCTGTAGTACCCGGAGAGTCCCAAGAGTGATCTTAAATCTCTTAGGATCTTGGGAAGGGGATACTGGGCTATAGCTGCAACTTTATCGGGATTAGTCTCGATTCCTTTGTCGGAAACAACTAAGCCAAGAAATTCAACTTTGTCCTTCATGAACTCACATTTGTCCAATTGACATTTCATATTGACCTCTTGCATAGTTCGAAAAAAATTGTGTCCAGATTTCTTAAATGTGATTCATTATCTTTACTGAATATGATGATGTCATCAATGTATTTGAAACATATCTTGCCGATGTGTTCATGAAGTATGTCATCTAGTGCGCACTGGAAAATTGCTGGCGCGTTTTTCAGTCCAAATGGGAGTCGTGTGAACTCATATTTTCCGTTATTCACAAAGAAAGGCAGTTATTTCTATGTCGGCCGTTCAATGGAATTTGGTCTAATATAGAGAACATCTTGTTGTCACCCAATTGGGCGAGAACTTCATTAATTTCTGGTATAGGGTATTTGTCGGCTATAGTAACCAAGTTTAATTTCCTATAATCTATGACCATACGATATTTTTTTTCTTCTGAGGTATTATCCATACAGGAGAGTTGTATGGAGACCTTGAGGGTCCGATTATACCATCATTAAGCTGTTCGGAGACCCATTGGGTACTGATAAAATTTCGAGTACACTGGTGAGTCTGAAGAAGTTCGTATTGCTGCCTTCACATTGGTTGTGTAGGTCAGTTTCTGATTTGGTTCTGCAAATAGGTTTGGGTAATTTTTTAGGAGCTATAATGTGTGGCTCTGACGTTTAGTTAAATGTTGCGTTCTCGGAACAATGGTGTTTACGCCTCAAATTTATTTTCCTTGATAGGGACATGAATTTTGTTTTTTATTGTCATTATTTTCTTGCTTACTTTAATTTCAGCATTCAGCTCTTTCAAGCTGTCATTGCCTAGAATGGCATCAAATGACTTTAAGGTCGGCAACATGAAGAATTTGACATTTATGTCGGGGTGATTAAAGAGATTGGCTATTTTATGATGGGTTACGCGAACACTGCCCCCTACGGACACAGCGTTAAATGGTTTTTCATTAGCAATCGGATTTGTGATAAACTTGGGTTGTATGTAATTCCTATTCGATCCTGTATATATTAATATTTTTAAGATTTTTCCATTCCCCAGCTTGCAGTCAACGTATGGAAGCGAGGAATATTGTATTCTAAAAAATTCAGTGCAGAGTTGTTGTTGTAATGGTTTTCGTCGTAGTCAACATATTCGTCTAACGTTTCGCCTAGGGTGTCGTCTTCCTGATCTGCAATTGCTTGCTCGTATTCTGCCATAGTGGCATACGTTTCGGCGGATTGCATATCATTCTGTTCGCTATCGCCAGTTTGAATGTTGAAGTTCCGTTGTCTTTTCTGTCCGTCCTGCGTTAGGTCTGGGGGTCTTTTCCTAATTCAAATCGTGGCCTATGCATATAGTTTACTACTTTTGACCTAAGGCTTGGGTCTACATCTCTGGGCCTGGGTGGTGGGTACTGTTGCTGTTGGTGTAGGTTTGCGTCGTAATACGATGAAGATACGAGGTAGATCTCCACGCAGTCCACATATGAATGCATCTGTGGCTTGTTCGCGGTACATTTTCGTTAGGAGTTGATGAGCTTCTGTTCCTAATTCCATGCAATTAACCTTGTTTAGCAGAAGGGAAAGTTGTTGAAAAACTGTCCGGTGGAATTCTTCGTGTCAGCACTATTAATAATTTTGCTCCTAATCGTGTGAAGTATGCCCAAATATTTTGAAGTACCAACCTCTCCTGCGTAGGCTTCCTTTAGGCGGTCCACACTCTTTTTACAAGAGCTGAATTCCGCTGGATTTCCATAAAATTCTCTGAAGCATTTTATTACATCTGGGACTTTGTCGAGTCCTTCTAAGTTTGCACGATGTTCTGTATTTCTACCCTGGTCTATAGCGTTGTTAAAATCGTGGTCTGGGTTATTTAAAGCTTGCACTATGCTTGGGACTTGTTGTGCTATTAACTGTCCCACTAGCTCAGTAATTTGCTCTAATGATGCCATATTTCTATTCTGCTGGTGTTCCCCGTGTCTCTGAGCCTGTCTTTGTTGTTGTCGTTCGTTGCCCAGGTTTTCTTGATTTAAAATGGGTGGTCGAATTAAATTGTTAAGATTGGCCATAAATTTCAAAATGTGTATTATATAAAATTTTTTAAGGTGTTCTTAAATTTTAGCATAAAATTATGTTTTGTGTTTGATATATTTTTGTTTATGAACTTATTAACTAGCTTACATTAAGAATAATGATGTGGCCGCTCCTCCCGACTGTCCGGATTTATCCTTTTGAATCTTCTACGGGGATCCTGAAACCAGTACACGCTGAGGATGTTCTGCGAACGGATCAAACAGAACGGCGGTCCACTGATGGGCAGTGATCAATTAAAATCCACTGCTTTTGCCGAACATACAATTAAGTATTTCGGTTTGAAGTCCTCGGCCGCGCGATTTAACGCGAGGGGAGTCAACCCGTACACTTCACTTATGCTGTCGTCGCGAACCGAAACTTAGATGCGGTTTTGCACAATCGTTTATTTTCACGCTGGTCCCTGCTCGGGCACCAGTTAATTTCTTTAAGGTTTTGTTTGATAAAAAAATTAAACTAATTTAAGCTAAGCTAATAAGATACCTAAGAGAGCTATGTGCATTGGCAGCGGCGGCATCGGCGTTGCATTACTTCTGGATCACCTGACTTGTTGTCAAATGTTCCACGAATTTTGGCATTTGGGCTGAGCATGCGGGAAGTTGTCCAGACGCTGTGCTCAGCAATATTGGGGCTACTGCACCTGACGACCGGGTGTTGCTGCAGTAGCTTTTGAATGATTTTGTAGTTAAATCTTCCCCCTTAGGCTTACACTTGTCCTCAAGTGTATTAAAAGAATGGTATATTGTTGAACTGTGTATTTGACGGCTGGTATACGGTTGCTGGGAAGGTCGGTGTTACCTTGGATATTTCGGGTTCGATGTTCCCAAGATTTAAGTTTATTGTCTTCTTTCTACCCTTACACCAATGAAGAGTAAGCGTTAGGATAGCTAGAGATGCTATTGATGTGATGAATGCTATCCTGGTTACGGTTTAGTGGGTTTGGAGTTTGAGTAGCTTCTCGGTGTTATCTATTTGGAGCCCCTCTGTTGCTTTTAGTGATAAGATTCGTATGGGTTCGATATCCACCGGAGCTATCTTTGTCGTTGATGATTATTGTCTCGTTCCAGAAGTTAATTAAATATGTTCCCTTTATCTGCTTCGCATTGCCTAGCCATGATATGGTGCCCTTGAAGTCGTTTGCTAGGTTGATTCCCTCGTCGATCTCCTCCAGTGTAGGTATGTGGTCTGCATTGGTGAATTCGCACATTGCCTGCTCTCCTCTAAGTAATTTTGGTAAACAAATATTCTGCCTTAAATCTTCTATATTATTTTTATTACAGATTTTTATATTGTATAGATTCTTACATTGACCTTTAATACCAAAATTTTTATTTTTAATTTTGTTTTCAAATATTTATCCTGCTGGCAGATTAACAATGCTATTGGATTTTGTTATTGGTTTTAGTATAGAATTTTGGAAAGTTGTTTCTAAATTTTGTATCTTTATCAAATATATGAGTGTCGTTCCATTATGCAAAATGGAGACATCTGAGAATTCTAACATTAATTCGGTAGTTAATGGTGGCATATCGCCATTTTTAAACAGATTACTTATTATATTTATTTCGTTTTCATTTAACAGAAAAGTATTGATCATATTTAATTTTGCCCATTGAATGGCGTATTTTATATTAAAAACTTCTTCTCTAATAAGCCGAACTTGATTCTGAAAACTGATGGTCAACTCGTTACTCAAAAGTGAGTCTCTTTTAATTGAATTTGCGATATCGTTAGAAATTTTGGTCAGTTTGTTTAGTATGTCTTCCAGCTGTCTATTGATTATTACCTGTTTATTATTATTGGTCGTAAGTTTGTCTATACTATCTGTTATTAAAACTAAAGCATTATGATCGGGGCTACCTGCCACAAATTTCCAAGCAGTGCCAAGAATGTTTATTGCCCAACTGAAAGGTAGTAATGGTTTTAAAGATTACAAATGTCTGCGATATTTCGTGCTGTATTGTATGATAAAGGTTATTGTATTTGAGGATCTTGTTATCGAAGAGCTGCAAGTTGTTAAGGGCGTCCCGAATTTGTTCCAAATTGATGACATGTAGAATCTTAGTGTCGTTGGATTGTATTTTGCCGAGTCCTTTATAAATGGTCACCGTCCGTGCGTCGGTGTGTTTGGTCATTGTAACTGTTGCGTTGGTTAAGCTTACCAGCAGCCTATAATTGAATTGTTAAGTTTTAATGTGGCTCTTATGTACTGTGCGTCCTAATTCTGTTAGTATTGTAGTGTTCCTGTCCTCTTTTACTATTTCCTTTTTAAATCTATTTGATAGCTTTGAACCTAGTCTTGTATTTATCTTTACAAATATCTCTTCTCCTGAAATATAGATTTGAATTGGTTTCTTTCTGTTATTATGGTCCTGTAAGTCTTTTATCTGTTTACGTCTCAGTTGTTCTATTTTGTCCCGGCTTGCCAGTTCGTATTGTGTGGGGTCGGTTGTAGCTCTTCTTCATCTTTGTTACCGAATGAATTGAGTAGTTGTACTCGTAGACCGCTCGATCCAGAAGTTCTTCGAAGTTCTTTACACTGTTTCACTATATTTGCTATTTTCTGTTTTATTTTTGGAAAGTAGAACTCTTCTGAAAGCTGCATTTTATTTTCTAACGTTTCTGTGAGCCCGATTGTGTGACTTGAGAATTTGTTCTTCTTTGTCTGTTGTGTTAGTCAAATCTTTTAATAATGTCTGCGTGTATCGCACTTTAAAATTTTTGAATTTTTGTTGTATTTTCCACATTATATCTTCCGTCGTGTGGATGCCATTTATTACCGAAGGATTCAGATATTTTTTAAATCGAATAATAGTTCTTCTGGATTATACTGCTCTCTATATATCTTGTGTCTATGGAAAGTTTGAAATGTAATCCTAAACTTGTAGTCAGTCATTTCTGCTTTGTGGAAGAAGATCTGGTTTCTAAAGGCGTTAATAGGTACTTCCATGTTTGGAATTAATTCTTCGCTTGAGCTCTCGGCACTATGTTGCATTGAGGCTATTGAATTCATCTGTCCTTTGGGTGATATTCTAGATAAACCAACTACGTTCTCTTTGCCTGGCTTGTAGAATATTTCGTAATCGTATTCCTCTAAGTACGATTTCCCCGTTTGATTCTCGCATTACCGTTCCAGCTACTCAATGAATGAGTCAAAGGCTGGTGGTCGGTAAATATTTTTCCTTTCGAGTTACCGTACAGGTAATTCTTTAGGCTTTTTAATGCCCAAATAATGGCTAACATTTTTGCGAATTTTGGGTAGCGGAGTATAATATCTTTAGATATTAGGCTACTGTTTAGTTTATGAATGCTTCAAGTGACTGATTGTCAAGCGAAATGGATTTTTTTAACGACATTTTTTTGGACACTCGTCCCTCTTCCCCTCTTAAAAGCGAGGTAAGGGGCTTGGCGAGCTTAGCGAAATCCTTGATAAATCTCCTGTAGTACCCGGAGAGTCGCAAGAATGATCTTAAATCTCTTAGGATCTTGGGAAGGGGATACTGGGCTATATCTGCAACTTTATCGGGATTAGTCTCGATTGCTTTGTCGGAAACAACAAAGCCAAGAAATTCAACTTTGTCCTTCATGAACTCACGTTTGTCCAATTGACATTTCATATTGGCCTCTTGCAAAGTTCGAAAAACTATGTCCAGATTTCTTAAATGTGATTCATCATCTTTACTGAATATGATGGTGTCATCAATGTATATGAAACATATCTTGCCGATGTGTTCATGAAGTATGTCATCTAGTGCGCACTGGAAAATTGCTGGCGCGTTTTTCAGTCCAAATGGGAGTCGTGTAAACTCATATTTTCCGTTATTCACAAAGAAAGACAGTCTTTTCTACGTCGGACGTTCAATGGAATTTGGTGGAATCCACTCTTAAGGTCTAATACAGAGAACATCTTGTTGTCACCCAATTGGGCGAGAACTTCGTTAATTTCTGGTATAGGGTATTTGTCAGCTATAGTAACCAAGTTTTTGGTACTATCCATACAGGAGAGTTGTATGGAGGCCTTGAGTGTCCGATTATACCATCATTAAGCAGTTCGGAGACCTGTTTGTTTACCTTATTTTTCAGACCTATTGGGTACTGATAAAATTTCGAGTACACTGGTGAGTCTGAAGAAGTTCGTATTGCTGCCTTCACATTGGTTTGTGTAGGTAAGTTTCTGATTTGGTTCTGCAAATAGGTTTGGGTAATTTTTAGGAGTTCATATAGTGTATCGCTCTGACGTTTAGTTAAATGTTACGTTCTCGGAACAATGGTGTTTACCGCCTCACATTTATTTTCCTTGATAGGGACATGAATTTTGTTTTTTATTGTCATTATTTTCTTGCTTATTTTAATTTGAGCATTCAGCTCTTTCAAGCTGTCATTGCCTAGAATGGCATCAAATGACTTTAAGGTCGGCAACATGAAGAATTTGACATTTATGTCGGGGTGATTAAAGAGATTGGCTATTTTATGATGGGTTACGCGAACACTGCCCCCTACGGACACAGCGTTAAATGGTTTTTCATTAGCAATCGGATTTGTGATAAACTTGGGTTGTATGTAATTCCTATTCGATCCTGTATATATTAATATTTTTAAGATTTTTCCATTCCCCAGCTTGCAGTCAACGTATGGAAGCGAGGAATATTCTATTCTAAAAAATTCAGTGCAGAGTTGTTGTTGTAATGGTTTTCGTCGTAGTCAACATATTCGTCTAACGTTTCGCCTAGGGTGTCGTCTTCCTGATCTGCAATTGCTTGCTCGTATTCTGCCATAGTGGCATACGTTTCGGCGGATTGCATATCATTCTGTTCGCTACCGCCAGTTTGAATGTTGAAGTTCCGTTGTCTTTTCTGTCCGTCCTGCGTTAGGTCTGGGGGTCTTTTCCCTAATTCAAATCGTGGCCTATTCATATAGTTTACTACTTTTGACCTAAGGCTTGGGTCTACGTCTATGGGTTCTGGTCTCGGTAAGGGTTTAGGAGTTAATGACCAGTGTGGTGGGTACTGTTGCTGTTGGTATAGGTTTGCGTCGCACTGTCTTGACATAGTGAATTGGTTTTGCTGTCCAATGTTGTTATAGTTCCGAGGCTGTGGGCCTGGATGGTATTGGACATGAGGATTTCTGGGGGGAAACTGTGGTGGCTGTCGAAACCTTGAGCTCGCAAATTGTATGTTTCTAGGAGCTGGTATTGTTTTTGTATTAGCGCTTTTGCCATTAGCCTGTCCTAGAGTTACCGCATGCATGGTGCGAAATTTCTGATTCTCCATTTTCAGGCATATGTTTAATTCTGAAGGAGGAGCTGAATTCCGCTGGATTTCCACAAAATTCTCTGGGGCATTTTACTACATCTGGCACTTTGTCGAGTCCCTCCAAGTTTGCACGATGTTCTGCGTTTATACCCTGGTCTATAGCATTGGTAAAATCGTGGTCTGGGTTATTTAAAGCTTGCACTATTCTTGGGACTTGTTCTGCTATTAACTTTTCAACTAGCTCATTAATTTGCTCTAATGATGCCATATTTCTATTTTGCTGGTGTTCCCCGTGTCTCTGGGCCTGTCTTTGTTGTTGTCGTTCGTTGGCCAGGTTTTCTTCATTTAAAATGAATTAAATTGTTAAAATTGGCCAGAAATTTTCAAATATAAAGAAGGTTTTATATATTAGAATTTAAATGTTTTTCTCAAAATGTGTATTATATAAAATTTTTAAGGTGTTCTTAAATTTGAATATAAAATTATGTTTTGTGAAAACCAGTAGCTGGTTCTTCCTTCTACCTTGGAGGGTCCATATTTTGGTATTCGCAAGATTGGATAATTTTATACTACTCTTGGAGCAGTTATGTTTATTTTGTTATTGTTTTCCGGTGTTTCATATTCTTTTGTTTACATTAGGAATTATGATGTGGCAGCTCCTCCCGACTGTCCGGATTTCATCCTTTTGATTCTTCTACTGGGGATCCTGCGACCAGTACACGTTTGATTCTCGCATTACCGTTCCAGCTACTCAATGAATGAGTCAAAGGCTGGTGGTCGGTAAATATTTTTCCTTTCGAGTTACCGTACAGGTAATTCTTTAGGCTTTTTAATGCCCAAATAATGGCTAACATTTTTGCGAATTTTGGGTAGCGGAGTATAATATCTTTAGATATTAGGCTACTGTCTAGTTTTTTGAATGCTTCAAGTGACTGATTGTCAAGCGAAATGGATTTTTTTAACGACATTTTTTTGGACACTCGTCCCTCTTCCCCTATTAAAAGCCAGGTAAGGGGCTTGGCGAGCTTAGCGAAATCCTTGATAAATCTCCTGTAGTACCCGGAGAGTCCCAAGAATGATCTTAAATCTCTTAGGATCTTGGGAAAGGGAAACTGGGCTATATCTGCAACTTTATCGGGATTAGTCTCGATTGCTTTGTCGGAAACAACAAAGCCAAGAAATTCAACTTTGTCCTTCATGAACTCACGTTTGTCCAATTGACATTTCATATTGGCCTCTTGCAAAGTTCGAAAAACTATGTCCAGATTTCTTAAATGTGATTCATCATCTTTACTGAATATGATGATGTCATCAATGTATATGAAACATATCTTGCCGATGTGTTTTATATCTTGGACGTTGACGTACTAACGGCAGAACGATCAAGTGGCCCAGCGACACCAAGCTCGGGCTTGTTAACGCGCGGACCTAGGTAGACACGACCACCCGCCCATCCGACCGAGGGGCAACCGCATAACGTGCGGGAACGGAGGTCGCGAACACTTAACACAGACAAAACAACCAAATTGTAATAACAAAAAGAATAAAATAATAATAATAATACTATTACTACTAATAATAATAATTAGAACTATTCTTAAATACGAGCTAATGTATCTAGGAGTAATGTTTTAATTTCTAAGGTACTGTTAGTATTATTAACTAGACTAGAAAAGTTATTATAATTTACACATAAAATACGGAAAGGATTGTGACTGGCATAGTTAGTACTACAACGGGAAAGTGAGAGGGGAAGGAAATTTCTAGTCGTTCTGACCGGAACGGCAAAGCTAATCTGACTTGTCAACTGCAATGAGTCAATTTCGCCAATGATTAGTCTATGTAGAAACACTACACCTAGCATAGTTCTACGGTCAGAAAGAGAAGGAAGGTTTAGTAATAAAAGTCTACTACGATAAGAAGGCAATCTAATTGTGGGATTCCAGCTAAGACTACGAAGAGCAAAAGAAGAAATTGTTTCTGCACTGATTCAAGCCTATCTTGATGAACCCTATACTGGGGGAACCAGATATTAGATCCATACTCAAGAATAGGACGAACCAGTGAGATGTACAAGTGTTTAGTAATGTAGGGATCGTTAAATTCTTTTGACCAACGTTTAATAAATCCAAGGACACCCATGACTCTATTAGAAGCAACCAAAATATGCTTATCAAACTTTAATTTTGAATCAAGAAGGATACCTAAATCAGTTACTGACTCTATTCGCTCAAGTGGAGTATCATTAAGATGATAATTATTTAAATGGAGAATACCCCTAAAAAATGTCATAAGTTTACATTTATTGCAATTAAGATTTAATAAATTTATAGCACACCACGATTGAAAACAATCAAGGTCAGATTGCAATCTGAGGCTATTTATGGGATCATTAAAAGTCAGACAAATCTTAACATCATCTGCATACATAAGTATGCGAGAGTATGATATAACGGACGGTAGATCATTTATAAATAATGTAAACAGTAATGGGCCTAAATGACTTCCTTGGGGTACGCCGGAAGTGACTTGGACAGTCTTGGAAACAGAGCCCTTGTAAAATACTCTTTGAATTCTAAATGAAAGATATGAAGATATCCACAAAATTAAGTTCTGTAGAAATCCAAGAAGATTGAGCTTGTATAATAAGAGACTATGGTTGACAGAATCAAAAGCCTTACTGAAATCAGTGTAAACGACATCCGTTTGCATTTTTGATTGGAACCCTTCAATAACAATTGATGAGAATTCTAATAAGTTAGTGGTAGTAGACCTACATTTCACAAACCCATGCTGGTAGGGTGAAATTATAGATTTACAGCAGTGTTGCAGTTGAGAAGTTATTAGTTTCTCAAATGCTTTGGGAATAGCAGACAACTTGGAGATACCTCTATAGTTTTGAACGTTGGATTTATTTCCTTTTTTCAAGAGAGGAATAATGTAAGACTCTTTCCAAAGATTAGGGAAAGAGCACAACTCTACAGACAATTCAAATAATTTTAAAAGTGGCTTACAAAGTCCCTCTGCACAGAACCTAAGCATGCAACTAGGAACGCCGTCAGGGCCAGGAGAGAAAATTGGTTTACATGACTTAAGTTCACGTAAGAGTAAACTTTCAGAAAGTAAGGGACCAAAAATGCATTTCGCTTGATTTACTTGATACGGATAAGACTGGGCTCTATAAAAAGTTGATGTGGAATAGGTCGTTTGAAAAAAAATCAGCAAACAGATCGGCAATGCCACGATAATTAAAAAGCTGCCTTTTTTCATAAAATAATGTTGTTGGAAGTGTTGACGTCTTTCGCTTCGAATTAACGAAGTCATAGAAGCGTTTCGGGTCACGCTGAAACGTAAGTCTGCACTTTCTCAAATAATCCTTGTAGCAAAGATTATTTAGCGTGGAGAAATCGGAACGAGCAACAGTGTAGCGAGAAAAATATAAGAGAGAGCCAGTTTCCTTATATTTTTTATAAAGCTTTGATTTTTTATTCTTTAACTTTGTTAGTTCTTTGGTAAACCATAACGGTCTATTAGACAATTGTGGAGTACCAAAGGGAACACAAGCATCAAACAGAGAGTTTAATGTAGAATAAAAAAATTTCAACTGCCTTGTCCAGGTCAATACACGAAGAAAGTTGGGACCAGTCAGTACGTGAAAGAAGCAAAGAAAGTTTTTTAAAATCGGTCTTCCGAAAACAACGAACTCGCTTCTCCGGTAAAACACCTGCAACCGAAACACTTACTGGTAAGTCAATCAGCACCTCCAGAGTAGGGTGGTAGGGATCCTCAGGTGAGGAAATAGGATTTAATCTGGACACCGTGCAGGTATTGGGATCCAAAACAAAAATCAGATCAAGCATTTTGCCTAGACAATTTGGTATAGAATTGGTTTGAGACAAAGCTATATCAAAAAGGCTATCAACAAAGACATGAGTTGACGAAGGATTCAATACGTTGGACTCACATGACGAAAGCCACGAAATTCCAGAAATATTAAAATCTCCAAGAACTATTAAGAAATCACGATCAGAAAGCTTTTCAGAAATACTATTGATTACAGAAAAATGGGATAAATACAGAGAGTTATCTGAGGCAGGAGGTATATATGAGCAGGTGATAAAAATACTAAAACTACAATAAATTAGTTTTACAGCTACAAATTCGATATCTAAATCACTACCTAAATCTACATGCTCAGAAGAGATATCAGCATCGACAGCAATAAGTACACCACCACCACGACGCTGCATGCGATCACGTCTATAGACAGAAAATTTGTTAGTAAAGACTTCAGTATTCAGAATATCATGCCTTAACCAAGTTTCAGTGAAGGCAATGACATGAAAAGGAAAATTTAAGCTATCTAAATAAACATTATTAAGTTTACTACAAAGGCCTCTTACATTTTGATAGCCAAGCAGGAGAGAAGTTAGTTTTTTGAGCTATCAGATGGAGTTTGAGGCTTAGAGGAATTAGTGGTAACATTTGGAAGTAAAATCGGTGGCCGATTTTTCTTTTTATTTACATACTCTTTAATAATTAAGTATTCCGGCCAGAAGTGTTTTGAGCAAACTTTACTAAAATGCTCGGCAGGAACACTTATTTTGAATGATGCGATTTCCCGTTCATATGAGAAGTTAAATTTTTCCACCTTTAATGATGCTTGAATTTTGGACCGAATAAAAGTCCTAATGTCGTCAGATGACGTATTAGGGGCAAGCCTAGAAACAAAAATTTGTTTCATAGGTGGGACACCTACTATAGTGTTCTGAGCAACTGTAGCAGAACTCGGGATAGGAGCATCTGTACTAGCTGGTAGAACGTTAGGTACAGCAGAAGGTTGATCATGTTGAGTTTCTGCAACATTAACAACTACTGCAGGTACCGAGACTGAAACGGGATCAGAACAAATGACATCCATGGTAACAATGTCATTGTTGGCAATCATTGACGCTGACGAGTGTCGAGGGGTGGGAGACGTAAATGACATTAGATTATTCGGAACAGACGAGTTGTTGACCAGTTCAGGGACATCAAGTTCGTTTGGGCCAATGGACAAACGAGTATTAGCTTTTTTACGCTTTGGAGACTCAGTTAAAAGCTTCATGCCCTTAAACCCAGAGTCCAAAGTTGCGAAAGTATCCGCAAGTTTTTTGAAACCAAAGCCTTGCTTCGTCTGACGTATGAATCCCGCAACATCCCTTTCAACATCCCTGCATGACTCACATGTCCATCTTAAACCAGATTTTGAGCCAATTAGGTCGACTATACGGCCGGTGAAGCCAGCACATTTTTCATGTGAAACATTGTCACAGAGCCAGCAGCAAACGAAACCCATTTTTGCGCTTGCTGGTACACGGCATTTTTTATTATAGCAGACAAACATACTGCAGGTTTTTGATGCAAATAAAAATTTAATGAAACCAAAAATTGAAATAAGAATAAAAAAATTTGTGTTTATAACAGGGTATTAGTACGCTGATATCCACTTACAGAAAAAACAGCAAGCACAAAATCACAATCGCGGGCGCGACGAAAGCAGAGAAAAGAATAGCCAAAACGGCCAACAACAAAACACAGCACAAAGAGCGCGAGAGCGGAAAGTGCCTCGAGATCGGAAAGAGCGCGCTATGCAATGATATACCAACAATGTGCTGTAGCAGTTCAAAACAAAACACAAATTTACTGTAAGCTCTCACAAACAGAAAATTAGGCCTCACAAATTGTTGTTATATTAAAACACACAATTAATTGTAAATTATTAAATATTATTACACTGTGACTAAACACTCTGACGTATAGCACAGGTATTGTTAGTTTGCAAACAAAATTATTTAATAACAAGGCGCAGGAAGGGTAAAATAACAAATGTTAGTTGACAGCAAAAAAAACACGTCCGAATGCGAATGCGAATACGAGCGAATTTTGAAGTATGTCATCTAGTGCGCGCTGGAAAATTGCTGGCGCGTTTTTCAGTCCAAATGGGAGTCGTGTAAACTCATATTTTCCTTTATTCACAAAGAAAGACAGTCTTTTCTACGTCGGACGTTCAATGGAATTTGGTGGAATCCACTCTTAAGGTCTAATATAGAGAACATCTTGTTGTCACCCAATTGGGCGAGAACTTCGTTAATTTCTGGTATAGGGTATTTGTCAGCTATAGTAACCAAGTTTTTGGTACTATCCATACAGGAGAGTTGTATGGAGGCCTTGAGTGTCCGATTATACCATCATTAAGCAGTTCGGAGACCTGTTTGTTTACCTTATTTTTAGACCTATTGGGTACTGATAAAATTTCGAGTACACTGGTGAGTCTGAAGAAGTTCGTATTGCTGCCTTCACATTGGTTGTGTAGGTAAGTTTCTGATTTGGTTCTGCAAATAGGTTTGGGTAATTTTTTAGGAGTTCATATAGTGTATCGCTCTGACGTTTAGTTAAATGTTACGTTCTCGGAACAATGGTGTTTACGCCTCAAATTTATTTTCCTTGATAGGGACATGAATTTTGTTTTTTATTGTCATTATTTTCTTTGCTTATTTTAATTTGAGCATTCAGCTCTTTCAAGCTGTCATTGCCTAGAATGGCATCAAATGACTTTAAGGTCGGCAACATGAAGAATTTGACATTTATGTCGGGGTGATTAAAGAGATTGGCTATTTTATGATGGGTTACGCGAACACTGCCCCCTACGGACACAGCGTTAAATGGTTTTTCATTAGCAAACGGATTTGTGATAAACTTGGATTGTATGTAATTCCTATTCGATCCTGTATATATTAATATTTTTGAGATTTTTCCATTCCCCAGCTTGCAGTCAACGTATGGAAGCGAGGAATATTCTATTCTAAAAAATTCAGTGCAGAGTTGTTGTTGTAATGGTTTTCGTCGTAGTCAACATATTCGTCTAACGTTTCGCCTAGGGTGTCGTCTTCCTGATCTGCAATTGCTTGCTCGTATTCTGCCATAGTGGCATACGTTTCGGCGGATTGCATATAATTCTGTTCGCTATCGCCAGTTTGAATGTTGAAGTTCCGTTGTCTTTTCTGTCCGTCCTGCGTTAGGTCTGGGGGTCTTTTCCCTAATTCAAATCGTGGCCTATTCATATAGTTTACTACTTTTGACCTAAGGCTTGGGTCTACGTCTATGGGTTCTGGTCTCGGTAAGGGTTTAGGCGCTAATGACCAGTGTGGTGGGTACTGTTGCTGTTGGTATAGGTTTGCGTCGCACTGTCTTGACATAGTGAATTGGTTTTGCTGTCCAAAGTTGTTATAGTTCCGAGGCTGTGAGCCTGGATGGTATTGGACATGAGGATTTCTGGGGGGAAACTGTGGTGGCTGTCGAAACCTTGAGCTCGCAAATTGTATGTTTCTAGGAGCTGGTATTGTTTTTGTATTAGCGCTTTTGCCATTAGCCTATCCTAGAGTTACCGCATGCATGGTGCGAAATTTCTGATTCTCCATTTTCAGGCATATGTTTAATTCTGAAGGAGGAGCTGAATTCCGCTGGATTTCCAAAAAATTCTCTGGGGCATTTTACTACATCTGGCACTTTGTCGAGTCCCTCCAAGTTTGCACGATGTTCTGCGTTTATACCCTGGTCTATAGCATTGGTAAAATCGTGGTCTGGGTTATTTAAAGCTTGCACTATTCTTGGGACTTGTTCTGCTATTAACTTTTCAACTAGCTCATTAATTTGCTCTAATGATGCCATATTTCTATTTTGCTGGTGTTCCCCGTGTCTCTGGGCCTGTCTTTGTTGTTGTCGTTCGTTGGCCAGGTTTTCTTCATTTAAAATGAATTAAATTGTTAAAATTGGCCAGAAATTTTCAAATATAAAGAAGGTTTTATATATTAGAATTTAAATGTTTTTCTCAAAATGTGTATTATATAAAATTTTTAAGGTGTTCTTAAATTTGAATATAAAATTATGTTTTGTGAAAACCAGTAGCTGGTTCTTCCTTCTACCCTGGAGGGTCCCTATTTTGGGAATCGCAAGATTGGATAATTTTATACTACTCTTGGTGCAGTTATGTTTATTTTGTTATTGTTTTCCGGTGTTTCATATTCTTTTGTTTACATTAGGAATTATGATGTGGCAGCTCCTCCCGACTGCCCGGATTTCATCCTTTTTGATTCTTCTACTGGGGATCCTGCGACCAGTACACGATGAGGATGTTCTGCGAACGGATCATACAGAACTACAGTCCACCGATGAGCAATGATTAATTAAGATCCACTGCTTTGCCGAACATACAATTAAGTACTTCGGTTTGAAGTTCCCGGCCGCGCGATTTAACTCAAGGGAGTCAATTCGTTCACTTCTCATTTGCCAGCGGACGGTTGGCAACTGTCGTCGCGAACCGAAACTTTGATGCGGTTTTGCACCTTCGTTTATTGTCACGCTGGTCCCTGTTCGGGCGCCAGTTAATTTCTTTAAGGTTTTGTTTGATTAAAAAATTAAGCATTATTTAGTCCAATTGGACTGTTCTTCGTTCTTACAATTTTTAGACTAATTTAAGCTAAGCTAATAAGAACCCTTAGAGAGCTATGTTCATCGGCAGCGACGTTGGTAGCGGCGTTGGATTACTTTTTGGATCACCTGACTTGTTGCCAAATGTTCCACGAATTTTGGCATTTGGTCTGCGCCTGACGGCCGGAAGTTGTTACAGTAGCTTTTGAATGATTTCGTTGTTAACTTGCAGCTGCACCCAGTTAGTTGCTATGACACTCCGTGACATAATAATGGTGTTCAGTAAACCAACCGCCAAGCTAATAATTTTGAACAAAGAAAACTTTTGTATATTATTTTGGTATAATCTTAGTATATTTTGATTAGTATTTTTTCGGTGTATTTTTGGGCGAAAACAGCGTACAGATAAATTATCTAAATAATAGAATTTATCTTATTTAATCTACAACAATTCTCAGAATACACAGAAGATATAGAATTGGAGATGCAACCCAAATTTATTAAAGCATGATTATGTTCATCTTTAACTCGGTTAAAATACGAAATAAATGAAATTTTAATAATATTTCATATTGCCAAAACTATTATTTTAACGAAAACTAAATATTAACAGTTATCCCGTATCTAGACCAAGATAACAATATTCTCACTGAAACCTTTCACGACAAATTCGTCATATAAAACAATCAAGCTTACGCAGCTTCCGATTAAAAACAATTCAGTAATAAATGCTTTAAAAAATACTTTTAGAAAGACCCTCTGAATGTAGTAAAATCTTTCAAAATAAATTTCGTCGAACAAAATGCTTTAAATTGAAACTTGAAACCTTTCAAAGACCATATTAAAAAAATTTGCATAAATAGTGAAATAGAAATTAAAGGAAATAAAGATATAATTAAAGAAGCAACAAACACAAACAATACCACACAAATTGTAATACTAAATATACTATTGTATTAATAATGATTTATCTTATTTATAAATTTAAAGTTATACCACAAAAACTTGTTGTTAAATAATAAAAAAGAAAGGAGTGCCGTAGCAATTAACTAGGTGCAGCTGCACGTGGTAACGCCTTATAAAAGTAATTTCTTAATAACTTCTGTGTTTTTTATCCGATTGTAATCAAATTTTCAGAGATCATTAAAATGGTGATTAGTATTGTGCGTACCAAATTGAAATTCCAGGATTAAAATGACGCCTGCCATTGGTAGTTCTTTAACCTTTAACCATTAACCTTTAACCATTAACCATTAACCATTAACCATTAACCATTAACCATTAACCATTAACCATTAACCATTAACCATTAACCATTAACCATTAACCATTAACCATTAACCATTAACCATTAACCATTAACCATTAACCATTAACCATTAACCATTAACCATTAACCATTAACCATTAACCATTAACCATTAACCATTAACCATTAACCATTAACCATTAACCATTAACCATTAACCATTAACCATTAACCATTAACCATTAACCATTAACCATTAACCATTAACCATTAACCATTAACCATTAACCATTAACCATTAACCATTAACCATTAACCATTAACCATTAACCATTAACCATTAACCATTAACCATTAACCATTAACCATTAACCATTAACCATTAACCATTAACCATTAACCATTAACCATTAACCATTAACCATTAACCATTAACCATTAACCATTAACCATTAACCATTAACCATTAACCATTAACCATTAACCATTAACCATTAACCATTAACCATTAACCATTAACCATTAACCATTAACCATTAACCATTAACCATTAACCATTAACCATTAACCATTAACCATTAACCATTAACCATTAACCATTAACCATTAACCATTAACCATTAACCATTAACCATTAACCATTAACCATTAACCATTAACCATTAACCATTAACCATTAACCATTAACCATTAACCATTAACCATTAACCATTAACCATTAACCATTAACCATTAACCATTAACCATTAACCATTAACCATTAACCATTAACCATTAACCATTAACCATTAACCATTAACCTTTAACCATTAACCATTAACCATTAACCATTAACCATTAACCATTAACCATTAACCATTAACCATTAACCATTAACCATTAACCATTAACCATTAACCATTCAACCATTAACCATTAACCTTTAACCTTTAACCTATATTATATAAAATCCTCCTCCTCCGGGAATCATGTTTTCTGCTCCTCCGAGGTAGGCGAAAGTATTTTAAAATGATTGCCGGAGGAGGAGGAGCAGAAAAAGAGGAAATGGGGGAGATGGAGGAAGAGAAGGAAATGGAGGAAATGGGGTACATGGAGGAGGAGGAGGAAATGGACAGATGGAAGAGGAGGAAGAGGAAATGGAAGAGGAGGAAATATAAGGGGAGGAAATGGGGAGGAGGAGAAGATGGAGGAAATGGGGAGGAGGAGGAGATGGAGGAAGAGGAGGAGATGAAGGAAGAGGAGGAAGAGGAGATTGCAGAGAAAATGGAAGAGGAGGAGGAAATGGAGGAGGAGGAGGAGATGGAGGAGGAGGAGGAGATGGAGGAAGAGGAGAAAGAGTAGGAGAAGGAGATGGAAGAGGAAATGGAGGCGGAAATGGAAGAGGAAATGCAAGAGGAAATGGAAGAGAAAATGGAAGAGGAGGAGATGGAGGAGGAGGAGATGGAGGAGGAGGAGATGGAGGAGGAGGAGATGGAGGAGGAGGAGGAGATGGAGAAGATGCAGGTGGAGGAGATGGAGGAGCAGGAGGAGATGGAGGAGGAGGAGGAGATGGAGGAGGCATTAAAATTTAATTGAAAGAAAGTTATAAAAAATATTGTGTTTGAGAAAGCTTTACACTAAGCATTGAGTTTTTATGTAAGCGCAAGTGGCGTGGAGGGAGTGGGAATACGGGGGCGCGGGCTACGGAGCGAAGTAGCGGACACCTCGTATTATATATAAAAGTGTTCTGCTCCTCCTCCTCCTCCGGCAATCATTTTTTAAAATATACTAAAAAATACCAAAGTTTTCTGCTCCTCCTCCTCCAGGCATCATTTCAAAATATACTAAAAATACCTTTTTTTTTTTGTTTTTGGTAGTGTTTATCTCTATTTGAAGAGTAAAGAGTAATGGACTATATATATTTAATGCTGTTTTCGGTATTGGTCTTACCACAAATCCAAAGTAGTTTGGATTTGGTCGAGGTCAATAAGATTTAATTGTTTGATGGTTGAAGTTTGTAGCTTTTCGATTCCTTTGGATATTATTTAGTAAGATTTATCGTTTAACTGACTTCATTCGCCATCCATAGTAAAATTCTGAAAAATTTTTATAAATTTTAATTTGGCTATTATGGACTTTTATTCATGATTCATTAGTTATTGTAGCCTAGGGTTTACCGTTGCGAAGACTTCCTTTTTATGGTTTGAAAGGTCAGTTTTATGATTAGTTAAGTTTTTCGATGATGTCTTGTCTAGCTGTTTCGAATTGGTCCGAATGTCTTTTGAATGGTGGTGCGATATAAATTTTAACTGTATCTTTTCTCACTTGAATTTAATTGAACTCCGAATTAAAAGACTTTATGATTCATGCTTGCGCCTTTTTAGAAAATTTATCTATTGCTGTCCTGTACTATAGTAAGTGTCGTTCGGTGAATTAAAGGTCAAAGTGCAATATGTATAGAATTTTTAGCAGTTTAACATCTTTATCATCTGTTCTTATATACCTCCTACTATCATTCTTCATTAATTAATCGCATTTCTGAAATACTATCTGATTGTGATTTCTGGATTTTCATGGCTTACGTCGTGTGAATTCCATGTATTGAATCCTTCGTCAACTCATGTCTTTGTTGATAGCCTTTTTGATATAGCATGTCACAAACCAATGCTATACCAATATTGTCTAGTTAAAATGATTTAATTGATTTTTTTTGGATTCCATTACCTACACAGTGTCCACATATATCTTATTTCCTCACCGGAGAACCTTTACCACCTTTCTCTGAAGGTGTTTATTGACCTCCGAACCAGGGTTTCGGATTCAGTGTTTTACCGGAGAAGCAAGTTCGATGTTTTCGGAACACGATTTTAAAAATCTTTTTCAGCTTCTTTGGTAAACTGGCTGGTCCCAACTTTCGACATGTATTGATCTGGATAATGCAATTGATGTTTTTTATTCTACATTAAAAACTCTGGTTGACTGTTGTATTGCTTTTGGTACGGCACAGTTGTTTAAGAGACCGTTATGGAAGAAGAAGCTATATAAAAATATAAGGAAACTGGCTCTCTTATATTTTTCTGGTTAGTCTGTTGCTCAGTCCGATTTCTCCACACAAAATAATCTATGCTACAAGAATTATTTTTAAAAGTACAGAGTAAAGTTTCAGCGAGACTCGAAAGAATATTATGGTTTCGACAATTCGAAAACACAAGTGGGAACGGCTTTGACTATACAGGGGCCAGGGATTTCAAGTGTCCATGCTTAAGTTAGAGCACAAAATAAGATAATACAAGTAAGAAAGCTACTGTCGAGTTTGCTCGACTGTGAGATACCCGCCACCCAATTCTAGCATCAAAATATTATTTTTATATATTAGTATAAAAATATACTGAAAATATACCAAAAAAAATTTTACTAAAAATACCAAAATAATATATCAAAATTTTCTTGTTCGAAATTATTAGCTTGGCGGCACTTTATTTGGTTTAACACCATTATTATGTCGCGGAGTGTCATAGCAACTAACTAGGTGCAGCTGCACGTGGTAACGCCTTATAAAAGTAATATCTTAATAACTTCTTCTTCTTCAATAATTACACAAACTATTCCGAAATTTTGCTCTATCTCTTATAGTCTCTGAGATCTAGGTGTTCATACGGACAGACGGACATGGCTATATCGTCTCGGCTGTTGACGCTGATCAAGAATATATATACTTTATGGGGTCGGAGATGCTTCCTTCTGCCTGTTACATACATTTTCGGTAGGCACAAAGCCATAATACCCTTATACCCTTTGGGTAGGCGGGTATAAAAACTACATTTATGTACATTATAAATATTTGGAGCAATGAAAAAAATTTCGAGTCTCAAATTTTCTGAAACGCCATCATTTTGATGACCGTGGGTTGCACTATGAGACAAATCTAATTCTGAGGATCTTACATTAAAATAATTACCGCCAGCATTCGATCAACTCTCATTATGACACAATTCTAATTACAAAATAATATATAACATAAAAATTAATTTGAAAAAAGTCGATGGCCATAGCAGCTAGCACTCTTTGTATTAAATTTGGTGATTATATTATAATATTTTTTATGTATAGTAATTAATTAATAAATAAATAAAAAATTAAAAAAAGAAAATCTGAGCTGAACAGTCCGATATTTGAACTCGGGACTTTTGGGCTACTTTGCTAGTGTATTACTATTTCTTACTGTATTAATACTTCTATATCTTCTATGTTTATCATGCGACCATTATGAAATTTTCACCAAACGTTCGTGATCGGATTCTTCACATGCGGGTAGTAAAAGAGCTGTATGCCTATAATTGTGGCTGTGAATAAGTTTTTATTGGATTCATCTGCCTACTTAATTTTTACGTGTTATCTCTAGTAGCTCTACCTTTTTTGTCTCAGAGATCTCGACTCGGCTGTTGATGCTTATCAAGAACATATTATATATACTTTATGGGGTCGCAGACGTCTCCTTCAGCTTGTTACGCACATTCGGACACACGGAAATAAATCTAACGTTCAAAACTATAGAGCTATATATTAGAAACTAATAACTTCTCAACTGCAACACTGCTGTAAATCTATAATTTCGCCCTACCAGCATGGGTTTGTGAAATGTAGGTCTACTACCACTAACTTATTAGAATTCTCATCAATTGTTATTGAATGGTTCCAATGAAAAATGTAAACGGATGTGACTTACATTCTTTTCAGTAAGATTTTTGATTACGTCCACCATAGTCTCTTATTACAAAACCTCAATCTTCTGGATTTCCACAAAACTTAATTTTGTGGATATCTTCATGTCTTACATGTACAAGGGCACCGTGTCCAAGAAGGTTCAAGTTACTTCTGGTGTACCCCAAACAAGTCATTTAGGCCCATTGCTGTTTACATTATTCATAAATGATCTACCGTCCGTTGTATCATACTCTCACATACTTATGTATGCAGAGAATGTGTCTGGTTATCTCATCGTCTTCAGCATCGGAAGACAGATGCATTTTAGTGAGGTGATAGTTCACCTTGTGATGGCCACTAAGATAGCCAACGAAGAGGTGGAGATTCCTCCTGGAGAGCAAGCTGGTTCTTCGGTCGACCACGGGATTGATAAGCTCGTTGGCTTGCCGCATCCCTGGTTAAATAGACCAGTAGCGATCAGTCAACCCAACAGCCCAGGTTTCCACAATAGCTGAGATGGTTGACCAACCCACGCCAAAGAAGGGCCGGAAAAAGCGGCTGACGAACCGGCCCTCGCAAGATCGTCCGCCAGCTCATTGCCCTGGATACCAGAGTGTCCAGGTAACCCATAGAAAGATGACGTTGTTAGTAAGAGACAGTCGCTGGAGGCAGTTCCAGCAATCGGCCACCAGTCGAGAGGAGAAGGCTAAGATGGCCGCTTGACTGTCAGAGAAGATGTAGATGTTCACTCCTCTAATCCCCTTCTCTAGGATCAGACGGCAGCAGAACTCGTTGGCATGAACCTGAGATTAGAAGACTGTGGGCCATTTGCCATAGCAATTAAGGTTTTGGAATTGGGTCCAAAGATCCCAGTTCCAACCACCAGATCAATTTTTGACCCGACGGTATACCGGTGGATACCGTGGGGGTCGCTGATTGAGTTGCCAGTGTCCCAGTCGTTCCGGTCTGGGATGAGGGTTCTGAATTTAGCACCAAAGAAAGTTCCTTTGTCATACTATCTGATCTAGTGAAGATATCTATGCCAGGAATGTCTTTGATCAGACTAGCATGTCCTGATTCGGTAGCTAGAAGCCCTGATTGGAGCTTGATTCTAAGAAGCCTCATAGCAGCGAGGATATGCAGCGGATTCAGATTCAGTATCGATTCCATTACTGCGAAGTGCCCCTGTCAGTGAGAGGCACAGCAGCCTATGCAATTTATTATATTTGCTGATGGCAGTGACCTGCGTGACCTTTGGCCACCACACAATAGCAGCGTAGGTGACGATGGGTCTGACAATCATGAGAAAAAGCCACCGGATGGTGCAGGATTTAAGACCCCAGCTTCTACCAAACAATCTCCTGCATGCCCACGTAGGTCGCCTTAGTGAGGGTGTTGATGAGGTGGGAGTTCCAATTTAGTCTTTTATCGAGGCTTACCCCTAGATATTTGACTTCGTGGGATAGCCCCACAGGGGCGCCGCTGATATAAAGTTGACTTATGTCAACAGAATAGCGTCTAGTGAAGGCAACTAAATTAGCCATTTATGGATTAATGCTAAGACCAACATCTGTGCACCATCTACTTACCCTGTTCAGAGCTGTTTGCATCAACTCTGTCACGGTGTTGGCATAGTTAATGTTAACGGAATAGCGCCTAGTGAAGGGAAACATAATAGCTTTTTGTGGATTGATGCTAACAACTACATCTGCGCACCATCTATTTACGTTGTTCAGAGTTACCGCTCACTATTAGGCTAACGACCTGTTAGCATAGTCGATCGCTTCGACGCCCTGCTTGGAGAGTAAGACTAGTAGTTCGTCAACTACTCGGGACCAGAGTATGAGGGATAGAACCCCTCCCTGGGGACAGCCTTTGACTGCATTAATGCGTGCAGTCGTAGAGTCCAGGGTGGAGGGGATTATCCGGTGCTTGAGCATAGCTTCAATCCACCGGATCAAGGGAAGAGATGGACCCGTAGCCGGTATTATTAAAAGCACCTTCTATGTCCAGAAGAGACCATAAAGCAATGTTCTTGGATACGAAGGCTCTTTCAATTTTATCCACTAGCCTGTGGAGAGCGACCTCCGTCGATCTACCGGCTATGTACACAAACTGCGTGGGATGCAGAGGTATCGACGTCTGCAGAGAGCACAGAATGTGCATTTCTATCAGCCTTTCTGCCGTCTTAAGCAGAAAGGAGGTAAGACTGATCGGCCGATAGGACTTAGCGTCAAGCGGACGATTCCCTTGCTTGGGAATGAATACCACATTTACTCTCCTCTAAGAGCTGGGTATGTATCCCCAAGTAAAATTAGCTCTAAGAAGGCCGACCAGTGGATCAAGGATATGAGCCAGGCTGTTTTGAATAACGGCTGGGAAGATTTGAAAGGAGCGAAAGAATCTACAGCCCATTTGACCTTTTCGGGGTCGAAGATGGATCCAGATAGGCTACATCCGCGTGAGTCCGGTGACAAAATGGCGTCATCGCAACTGGACAGATCTGGATTCGCCACAGAACCCGGAAAGTGGACATGTAGTAGAAGCTCAAGTGTTTTCCTGCGATCTTGAGTAAAAGAGCCATCTGCTCTTTTAAGAAGCCATATTCCATTAGACGACCCTTTGCCCAATACTTAATGGAGTCTCGTTGCCTCTGGCAACGATTCTATGCTACCACAGCAGCTGCACCATGTATCGCGTTTAGCTCTTCTAATGCTTTTGTTGTAGTTGGTGAGAGCGTCCCTATAGACGTCCCAACTAGCACGGTTAGATTTAGCCTTATTAAATAGGCTTCCTTCTAAGTACAGCCAGTTCCGCATTCCATTTACCCTTAGTGACTTCTGGACTGAGCTGTCCTCGAATGATGAGATAAGCACATCTTGGAGCAGCGAGTTCTATCTCACCGAGAGATTTGGGATTGCTGACCAATAAGTCTGCTTTAAAAGCTACAGAGGCTTTGAAAAGCTCCCAATGTCTTTTTAGGACAGAAGGAGTTTTCGGCGAATTTCGGCTTGGCCAAGAAGGTCAATGATGATGTGCTGGTGGACTGACAAGGTGGTTTAGTCTGTAACCCGCCAGTTGGCAAGCGAACTCGCTATTGATTTGCTGATTAGGGTGAGATCTAAAACCTCTTCCCTAATAGCATTAGTAAAAGACATTGTAATAAGTGTATGTGAATTTTCTAGCGATTCATCTCAGTTCAACTCTTGGAAAAGATGCGTGGACCGCATCTTGGAGACAGTGCATACCAGGGCACACCGATATATTTCGGTATTCTGCAAACTATCCGTTACAAGATGATGCCGACAGATGATTAGAAGCGCACAAAACCCCCCTAAATTGGTTAGCTAATACACTCCATTATGCTGACAAGCGCGATGTGAATACTCTTGAGTACCAGTTGACCTCACTTGTGCAAGGTCCGAACCAATCGGTCGAAGACTTATACAAAACTGTTTGTAGGCATCTCTCCCTCATTTTAAATAAAATGGGTTCCATTGAGATGTTCGAAGAAGCAGAACAAATAATATCCAAAATGTACAAAGATAGGGCTCTGGATGCCTTTGTGCGGGGGTTGCGGGACGATTTGTCCCGCTTGTTGGGAATAAAGGAACCGGCAGACTTACTTTCCGCACTAAATTTGTGCCTAAAAATGGAAAACCAAGGTTCCGCTCAAATCATGCAATTATTAAAGGCCAGAATATAAACTTTAGAGCTCAGAACATAAGGCCCATATCGGCCCCAAGAAGTATATCCAGTTTATAGGTAGACAACAACCTTCACTTCCTCCTAGACCTCATCAATACTGCCGTCCATACTTCGGACAGCAACAATTAAATACCCCATTTCCAAGACATTCAGCCTAGATTGGACCAGCTAACCAAAAATCAATATTTATATATATTTGCCAACCCACAAGAAAAATTAACTTACACCACAAACGTGACTACAGAAAAACGAACAAATTCAGAGACTCCTGTTTACTCTAAATTTTACTAATATCCTGTGTCCTAAGTAATACGAAGTAAATAAGCAAATTTCAGAAATGTTAGAAGACGGTATAAATCCGACCATCTCGGTCTCCATACAACTCACCCATTTGGGTTGTACCAAAAAAATTTGACGCCTCAAACGAAAAAAATACAGAGTAGTTATTGACTATAGGAAGCTTAACAAGGTAACAATCGCTGACAAATATTCAATTCCCGAAATAAACGATGCACTTGCCCAATTGGGAAACAATAAGTTTTTTTCTGTACTCGACCTTAAGAGTGGATTCCACCAGATTAAATTAAAAGAGTCCGATATATAAAAGACTGCATTTTCAATTAACAACATTGAAAAGATGCGTTTATAGCTGGGGTGTACTCGGAGAGAGAGCTGGGGAGATTTAAATGGGTCCGACAGTGATGGACACAAACCGATTTGCCACTGCCTTGGCCTACCGACCGAAAATTGTCTTGGTGGTTGTGGAACTCAAACTCCCACCCTGGTCTTCGGCGCTGGCCTGTTGGCTATGACCCCACCGTTGGCTTTGGCAGATCGAGATGAACACAATACGAACTGTCAATCAATAAATGGCTTTAAATCTATTACTTATAATTTCCCTAACCGCACTTATCGTCTGATCATCTGTAATCTTTGGCTAGCTCACCCAAAGTGCTCCTCCGCTTGCTGAAAATATTTCACCACTGCTGTTGTTATTGACTCTGGTATTCGCTTTGCTTTGTCCGCTGCGTGCGACTGCTATGCTTGGCTGCTGGGCTCCGACTCCTCGAATGAATATTTTACCTGCTTGCAGCTACTGATGATCTCGTTCGCCTCTTAGGGGTGGGTTTACGTTTTGATTTGCGCGCGTTGTCTCTCTGAGCTCTCTCTCTGCTTTCGGTCTTATCTTGCTTGGATCCGTTATCCCGGTGAGCTGAATTAGCGTGGGCGCGTTGGGTTAGAGATGGCACTTTTGGGTTTTCGCGTAGCTGGTTTCGTGCCTTATTTAAATAAACTAATTGACTTCGTGCCGAGGTTAATTCTAATAAGGAACTTACTGTAACGGCTTAATTCTAATAATGACAACAACTTAATACTAATAATGAAAACAACTTAATACTAATAATGGAAACAACTTAATATAACTAGTAATGATAATAAAATGAATGAATTGGGATAAAAATGTGGGAAGGGGGAACCCACCTCCTCACACTCCCCCCTCACTTCGGCGGAATTGAGGAGACCACTACCCTGCGCTCTTTGGTGGTGGTCACTCTGAATATGGTGTCTGTATCTATTTGTTGGATTTTTCGCGTTCTCTTGTGGACTCCTTGGACCAGCTCGCTCTGGATCCCCCGACCAGTGTCTCCGGCAGTCGGCGGTCCAGCGTATTCACGTCCCAACTCCTCGGTGCGACGACTCGGCTTGGCTTGCACCAGCCCGGCTCCTAAACACGCTTTGCAGGCACTTTATCAGTTCTTGGGCGGCCTCGTCGCTCAACCCCAGGTTCAAATCATCGTCGATTATTTCGACCGGTGGGCTTTGGTTGTGCGGGGGGTGTGTGCTGGTGATGTTAGGACGGTGGCCGATGTTGCTGCTGCTGCCATATGCGCTAGGAGTGCGTGGGCACGTGGTTTGGTGTAAATCTTGGTCCCGAATCTTGGCTTCTCTGCCAGGCGCGGGGTCATCTCTCGTCTCCTCCTTTGGTGGCTCGTCGGTGTCTCCCTCATAGAATGGTTTCAGGTCAGCTAGACCGGCTGTTTTTCTCTGTCTGCCTTATGTGCTCTATAATATGACAATGGTGGGTGCAAGAAACTTTATTATCTTGTATGGGCCGTCATATTTAGGTGCCAGATAGAGTTGCCTTGGAAATCTTTCGGCTGTTGCTTAACTCCTTGGTACATCCGTTTCCACCATGGACACGAGGTGGTAGCCAGCTGTAAGCGTTGTAGCACATCCAGAGGTTGGCGGGACAGGGCATCCGCTATAATGTTATTGTTTCCCTTCCGGTAGTACACGTCGAATTGGTATTGCTGCAACTCTAGGGCCCATCGCGCTACGCGGTCTGTAAGATTTTCGATCGCATTCAAACATTTAAGCCCTTAATGGTCCGTGACGACGTCAGGTAATAGCGTAGTTTCCGGATCGCCCAAATGATAGCCAAACAATCCTTTTCTGTAGCCGAGTCCTCGGCTTTCAGAAGTCGACGGCTGGCGTAGGCGATAACGCGTTTCTCGTCTTGTATCTGCTGGGTGAGGACTGCTCCCAGGCCGTAGTCGCTGGCATCCGTCTGGAGAATGAAGAGTTCCTCGAAATCCGGGCACGCCAGCACCTTGGCTTCGGTTAGCTTCTGCTTGAGTTGCTGAAATGCTTGCTCCTGCTCGTCAGTCCACATCCACTTGTCCTTTTTCAAAAAGCTAGTCAGGGGCAGAACTATTGTTGAGAAGCTTGGCACGAAGCGGCAATGCCATGACGCGACTCCAAGACAGCGTCGGAGTTCCTTGATGGTCGTCGGAGATTGTAGTTGCTCGATGGCAGCATTCTTGTCTTGGTCCGTGTGAATCCCTGTTTCGCTAATTACATGTCCTAAGTAAACAATGCTTTTCTTGAAAAAGCTGCACTTTGCTCGGTTCAGCCTGAGATTTGCATCTGGAAGGCGCCTGAAGACTTTTTGTAGGTTTCTCTCGTGGTCCTCCAACGTGGTTCCAATGAAGATAATGTCGTCAAGGTATACTATCGAGGGCTCTTTGGAACGTGGCGGGAGCCGAATGTAGCCCAAACGGCATCACCTTTCACTGGAAAAGTCCTCTGCCAGGTGGGGTGAATGCCGTGTTCTCACGGCTTGCTGCTGCAACAGGGATTAGCCAGTAGCCATTTTTCAGGTCCAGCGTCGACATGTAACGAGCGTTTCGTAGATGCTCCAGGATGTGATTAATACGTGGAACTGGGATCCGATTCTTCGAATGAATATTTTAGCTGCTTGCAGCCACTGATCTCGTTCGCCTCTTGGGGGTGGGTTTTCGTTTTGATTTGCGCGCGTTATCTCTCTGAGCTCTCTCTCTGCTATTCCGTCTTATTTTGCTTGGATCCATTATCCCGGTGAGCTGAATTAGCGTGGGCGCGTTGGGTTAGAGATGGCACTTTTGGGTTTTCGCGTAGCTGGTTTCGTGCCTTATTTAAATAAACTAATTTAGAATTCATGGCCCAGTGGTCTTGTGCATAGCGCAGTGGTCAGCACACAAGCGCACTAAGCATGCGGCCCTGGGTTCAACCCCCAGTCATGACGACACATGAGCTGCTTGTCTTTCTCTCAAAAATAACTCTGCCCATTGTGGAAAATGATGATTCCCGCATGCCCTGATGCCATCCCATGTCGTGGCACACCCTGCCTAACCATAACCATAAGAAATTTGTTGACGACCATAGGCATCTCGAAACGGACACGAATTGGACAATGGAACGTTAGAACTCTGAAAGAAGCTTCTAATTAGCTCAGTTCGAAAAAGAAATGGACAAACTTCAGGTAGCCATAGCTGGAATCAGTGAGATGAGGTGGGCTGGCAGTGGGGAAGCAACAACATCAAATAGCAACTTAGTTCTGCACAGTGAAAACGATAATGAAGGCAGATATGGAGTTGGAATCTATGTGTCCAAGAAGATGAAGGCGACACTCCATTCCTAGGAACCCATATCTGACAGGATCATAACGGCCAGGTTTCGTTGTAGAGCGAGACACATAAACATAGTGCAATGCTATGCCCCGACAGAAGACGCTACAGATGACACCAAAGACGACTTCTATACTGTACTTAAAGCAGTCTTAAACGAACTTCATCAGGGCGATAATACTATCCTGGGTGACTTCAACGCAAAAATAGGCCCAAACAGCATCGGACTGAGATCAGTCATGGGCCAACATGGTCTTGGGACTCGCAACGACAATGGGGAGAGGCTAATTGAACTCTGCCAATTGTTCCAACAAATACTCGTGGACATCCCCAAATGGGAACACACGCAATCAAATTGACCATATTTGCATAACCCGGAAATGGAGGAAGTCACTATTGAACGTGCGAAATAAGAGGGGTGCATCTATTGATAGTGATCATGAATTGGTCATTGGAGAACTTTCAATAAAGTTGCACCGCAACCGCTCAATAACTACCAGCAGCCAACACAGACGAGCGCCCCCTCTAAACATGCACCTCCTTAGTGCCCCTAATATGATGGCGGGCATGGCATCCACGTTACGTGACCAACTGATGCCACAACAGGAGCACCATCACTCATGGGGATACACATGCAGGACACTTAGGACCACAGCCGAACAAATCCTGGGTACACGACAGCGCGGTAAGGTCAACTGGATATCTGATAGGACCTGGAATCTGATCAGACGGAGTAACATTCTGAAGTCTCTGGCAGTCCAGCTTTCACATAACCACAATGAATATGATGGCAACCTTCTTACAAATGAAATCAGCCACACTGCTTCAACAGGTGGTACTGATGAATACGGAAATATTGCGCCTACGAATGGGAATCTCCGTATTTTGTCTGCGCCCATATCTGTAATGGAAATCAGAAGTGCAATAAAGAAGCTGAAACTCAACAGGGAAGCTGGCGAGGACAATATTCCAGCTAAACTTCTCCAAGTTGACACCCACCTGATGGCCGAATTATTGCACCCACACTTCTCTCGCATATGGGAGGACGAGATGGTCCCAGACTCTTGGAAAGGCGGAATCATAGTGAAGCTTGCTAAGAAGGGTGGCCTTAGTGACTGCAATAACTGGAGAGGAATTACGCTGCTCAATACGAGTTACAAGATTCTAGCCACACTACTGAACGAGCGTCTTCAGGAAAAAATTGAACCGACAATACGCGATGAGCAGGCAGGCTTCAGACCACACAGGAGTTGCGTTGACCAGGCAAACACACTACGCATAATATCCGAACAAGCGGTGGAATGGCGTGCCCCGCTGTATCTCCTGTTCATTGATTTCAAGAAGGACAAGTGCACCTTTCCAAACCAACTCCGGGATCAGGCAAGGCTGCCCCCTATCACCACTGCTCTTAAACATCGTGGTCGACGAGATAATGAGTGACATGTGCAAGTCCAAGCGTGGAATCACGTGGAGCCTCACTAGACACCTTGAGGACTTGGACTATGCAGATGACATCTGTCTAGTCTCTCATAGATTCTTGGATATCCAGCATAAAGCAGATAATCTCGCCACACTAGCCAGCCGAGTCGGACTCGAGATAAATGTAGCCAAAATAAAAGCAATGCGCTTCAACTTCTCCAACCAAGGAAACATCTCCATATGTGGGAAACAAATCGATTATGTCAACAGTTTCCCATACCTTGCCACCATTATCTCCAGCAATGGAGGAGTGGATGAAGATGTCTCGAGCCGACTTGCCAAAGCCCGTTCAGCATTTGGGAAACCGGCAGATAAGTCAGCGTACTAAACTCCGGATATTCAACGCGTGCGTAAAGTCCATTCTGCTATATGGTAGTGAGACATGGCTGACCACCAAGAAAATAACGTAGAAACTGCATGTATTCATTAACGTATGTCTGCAAATAATATGCGGAATATTCTGGCCAGACAGAATATCCAATGCAGAGCTGTGGCGCGTTACTGGGGAGTCTCCTATACATCTCCACATCAGGAAGCGAAAATGGTCGTGGATAGGCCATGCTCTCAGAAGGAACCCAAGCAGTATAGTAGTCCGGATGGCACTGGACTGGAACCCCCAAGGAATTAGTCGAGTTGGACGGCCAAAGGCAACCTGGAGACGGACAACCGTTCTAGAACTGACCCAAATTCGAACAAAATGGGATATAGCGAAACAGATAGCACAAAGCAGAGTTCGATGGAACGCTCTGGTACAAGCCCCAAGTTCCCAAGTGGAATAAACAAAAAAAAAAAAAAAAAATTCTTAATTCTAATTGGCTTTGTGCCGAGGTTAATTCTATCAAGGAACTTACTGCAACGGCTTAATTCTAATAATGACAACAACTTAATACTAATAATGAAAACAACTTAACACTAATAATGAAAGCAACTTAATACTAATAATGGAAACAACTTAATACTACTAGTAATGGTAACAAAATGAATGAATTGGGATAAAAATGTGGGAGGGGGATCCCACCAACATAGCGACGAGAGTTCAGCCATAACCTAATAGTGAGCGTGGAACGCCATAAAGCAGAATCTTCCGATTACAATTTCACCATGCCTATTGCAAGATTCCATAGGCATGACGTTTACCGACAAATCTTACGACTCAGACGAACTAGTGGCAATCCTAAAGAATTAACTTAACCCCTTGGTCATTAACGGAATTAACACTACGGAGAATAAAATGGAAAAATCCAATCCAGACTAAAAGAAAGTCTTATTCGTGAACACCCAGGAAAGTTAGTCCTGTCTGCCATTGATAAATTTTCTAAACTTCGAACCCCGCTGACAGAACTCATCTTCTATTTTGGCGTCCCCAAGTACCTTGTTATGAATAACGAAAAATCCCCAAACTCGGCTTCGATAAGGTTTATGCTCGCGGACTAACTCAAAATCGAAATTTTTTTAGCTCCCCCTATAAAAGCACAGTGAATTATCAAATCGAAAGATTCTATTCCACATTTTCGGAAATTATGCGTCTCATAAAAGGGATAAGATTCACAGAACATTCGAAGAACTAGTGGACAGAGCGATTTAAGAAGAGCTTCAGGCTCTTCTGAATGAGACAAAAGAAAATCATAGTATATTACTCAAACTTGGAGTAGTCAATCTAAAATGCAACCCTAGACAAGAACAAGTTATCGAGAAAGGGAGCGAGTGTAGAGAAAAGAGGTGGAGTACAAAAAGTTGCCAAGAGCGGTTGTTACTAAATCAAAAGAATAAGTTTCGTCATAATTAAATGTAAATCTTGAAGAACATAAATAATTTGTTACACTTATAAGCTATATTACTTATTAAATAAAACTTTATAAACAATAAACTACAAATTGGGGGCTCAACCGGGATGTGCTTAAGTGTAAAGACAAAATTTGTGCATATGACGCAGTTTGTTTTAGTAGCAACCACTGAACGGTAAAATAGAACCGTTGCATGATCGACGCTGCACAAACGCGAGAAACAGTGTAGACAATTCTCGAAGAAGTTTCGAGAGTCGGCTAAACTAAAGTTGCTGCTTAGTTGACAGCAGCAGAACTGGTGCGTGCGTCGGCAAAGGCAAAGTTGCTGCTTAAGTTGTTAGAAGCAGAGCTGGAGCGTGCGTCGGCAGAGGCAAAGTTGCTGCTTAAGTTGTTAGAAGCAGAGCTGGAGCGTGCGTCGACAGAGGCGGCGTTGTTGTTTGCAGCGACAGAAGCAGAGCTGCTATTTGCGTCGTCAGAGGCAGAGCTTGGAGCGAACGTCAGCTGAGTCCGAATTGCTGCATTAATCGAGGCAGAACTGGTGCGTACAGTCGACAGAGGCAGAGTTGCTGTTTGCGTCGACAGAAGCAATGTTTCTGTGTGAGTGTGAAGAGGCAGGACTTGGTGCAAACTTCGACAGAGGCAGAGCTTGATACGATCGTCAGCAGAGGCAGCGCTGTTGCGTAAAACTTCAGAGGCAAAGCTGGTGCGAGCATCGACAGAGGCAGTGCTGGTGTAAGGTTACGTTAACTAAGAGTAGTATAGTGTTGTATACTTTCACTAATTTTTATTGTTTTCTAACACCATTTCAAAATGCAACTTGACGAGATCTTGGCACTCCGCGTAGCCGATTTGAGGTTAAAGTTAGCAGAGCTGGCGTTACCAACAAATGGAAGGAAACTAGAGTTGCAGAACTAGAGTTGCTTACACATTTTGGAATTCAGGATGAAGAGGAAAGCGATTCAGATGAAGCTCAATCCGTGGTTACAGAGCGAAATTTAGTTGAAAATCAAAGATTAGACAATGACAGGTCATGGTTCACTCTTAAAGATGTAGAAGGCAGCGTATCTAATTTCTCTAGAACAGGAAGTCCTGATGTAGAACAATGGATCGATGAGTTAGAAAGTTGTTCAATTACTGTCAAGTGGAGTGATTTGCAACTTTTTATCTATTTGAAACAAATGCTTACAGGAGCGGCTAAACTATTTGTAGTATTCGAAGTTGGGCTGTTTTGAAGGCTAAGTTGAGAGAAGAGTTTTCAATCAAAGTGTCATCAGCTGAGGTTCATAGAAGATTGGACCAGCGTCAGCAGAGAAAAAACGAATCATTGTTTGAATATTTGTATGATTTGAAAGAAATCGCAAAGCCAGTTAATATTGATGAGCCAAGTTTAATTGACTATTACATAAAGGGTATTCCCGATTCGAAAGGGAATAAGATTATGTTATACCAGGCCAGAAATATACAGGAAGTGAAACATCAAATCGAAATATATCAGAAAGCTAGATCTGGCAAATCGAATCAATCAGCTGGGGAACGTCAGGAGCAAAAGAAAGATCAAAGCAAAGTTCAGGTTAAGTCTGGAACATCCAGGCAATGTTTCAAATGCGGCGATAGTTCTCACGTAATGAAAGACTTTAAGAAAAAAGATTTTGTTTGCTTTAAATGTGGTCAGGCAGGACACCGAGCAGCACAATGTACAGCACAAACAGATGTTAAGAAAGAAACAAATGCTAATCTAGTTCAAGAGGACAAAGTAGGAGCGTCTATAGGCAGTGAATTTACTCTTTCAGGTCTTGAATTGAAGAGCGTTGTTTACAAACAGATTTTATTTAAAGGTTTGGTTGACACGGGTGCTTATTTGTGCTTAATGCGCAGACAAGTCTTCATGAGCCTAGGAAGAGCAGAAATAACTGGTAAAGGAAAGAGTTTGACGGGAATTGGAGAAAGTCGGATTTTAACATTTGGAAGCGTAATTATATCCGTTCTAATAGATGATATTCCAATGGAAGTGGAATTTCATCAGGATATAGGTTTCGATGCTATTTTAGGTAGGACAATTTTGGACACTGTCGATATGAAGGTTACCAAAAGTGGTACTCACTTTAATATCAGGATGAAAACTGAAGATGGAGGTAAAATGAGGGATACAAAGATATTTGATCGTCAGGTGAATGACGAATTTCGATGCATGTGTGTGGAAGAGCTTGTAGCAACTTCTAAGGTAGATGTATCTCATCTTAATCAGCCTGAAGCTAAAACGGTATTGGAGATGATCAAACAATATTGTCCAATTCGTAACACAAATGCCCCTGTCGAGATGAAAATTGTTTTGAAAGATGACGTTCCAGTTTATCAGCATCCCAGGCGACAGTCGTATAGTGACCAAAACTTTGTAGATGAGCAGGTGCGGGAATGGTTAAAAGAAGGTATAATACAGCCAAGTACATCCGAGTATGCTTCACCCGTAGTCCTAGTGGCTAAGAAAAATGGGAAAAAGCGTCTATGCTGTGACTATCGCAAATTAAATGAGAAAATTATACGAGATAATTTTCCGATGGCACACATGGACAATGTTTTAGACAAGCTTCAGAATGCGAAGATATATACAACATTGGATTTGACTAATGGGGTTTTCCATGTGCCCGTAGAAGCAGCACTTCGTTCGTGACTCAAAGCGAGCAGTACGAATTTTTACTTGTACCGTTTGGCATTTCGAATTCTCCGGCAGTTTTTACTAGGTTTATAATGTCTGTTCTACGAGAGTTGCTCGCTAGTGACATTGTAATACTTTACATGGATGATGTTATTGTGCCTAGTAACGATGTTGAAGAGGGGATAAGAAAATTGAAGCAAGGGTTAGAAGTATCTTCTCAAAATTGGCTACGAATTAATTGGGGCAAATGCCAGATATTACATCGGAGAGTAAATTTTTTGGGATATATCGTTCGCGATGGAACCATAACCCCAAGCAAAGAAAAGATACAGGCCGTTACAGAATTTCCGGAACCCAAAGATAAAAAGAGTATACAACGTTTTTTAGAGTTAACGTCTTACTTTAGAAAATTCATAAATGAATATGCAGCTATGGCCAAGCCATTATCAGATCTTTTAAGGCAAGATGCTAAGTTCGGATTTACTGAATTTCAGCGGAAGGCATTTGAAGAACTGAAATTAGCTTTAGTTAGTGAGCCAGTATTAAAGCTGTAAAACCCGAAGTTGCGAACAGAAATTCACACAGATGCTTCAAAGTATGGGTATGGGGCAGTATTATTACAAAAAGATCCAGAAGATAATATTTTTCACCCTGTAAAATTTATGAGTCGGAAAACTAAGCCTTGTGAGGAGAATTACAGTTCGTATGAGCTAGAGGTTTTAGCAATAATAGCAGCTCTAGTGAAAAGGAAAGAAGTACCTTTAAGAGCAGCGCGTTGGGCATTGTATTTGCAAGATTTTGATTATAAAATAGAACATCGTTCAGGGTCCAAATTAAAGCATGCTGATGCTTTGAGCCGAGTGTCTTGCTTTTTTATAACAGATACTTTGATCCATCGATTGAGAGAGGCCCAGCTGCAAGATGAGTGGATAAGAGGGGTTAGAGAATTGGTCGCTAAAGATTCATATGAAGATTTTTATATTCAAAATCAGGTTCTATTTAAGGACCCAAATAAAGAACTCGTAGTAGTCCCTGGTCAGATGGAAAACGAGATAATTGTTACTGCTCATAACCAAGGTCATTTCTCGGCTGCTAAAACGCAAGATTTAGTGGAAAAGTCGTATTACATTCCGAAATTGAAAGGAAAAGTTGTTCGTGTTGTGGATAGTTGTGTTCGTTGCATAATAGTTTACGCGAAATCTGGTAAAAAGGAAGGGTTTTTGACAGCAATCGATAAGGGTAATATACCGTTTATTACATAGCATATTGACCATGTTGGCCCAATGGAACTAACTAATAAGCGATATAATCCCATTTTAGTGGTGGTTGATGGGTTTTCGAAATATGTTTGGTTGTATCCAACCCGTAGTACAGGTGTCGATGAGGTTATAGAGTGCTTGAAAAAACAAGCAGTTAATTTTGGGAACCCCTACAGAATAGTGTCGGATAGATGTTCCGCATTTACCTCGAATTCCTTTAAAGAATATTGTGAGAATGAAAATATTCAACATTTGCTCATTGCCACCGGTGTACCTCGTGGAAATGGTCAGGTGGAACGGATGCATAAGCTTGTAGTTCCAATGTTGTCTAAGTTAAGTAATGACAATCCAGGATTATGGTATAAGAATTTAGGACAAGTTCAGCAAGTAATTAATAATACAGAGCCAAGAAGCACGAAAATAGCACCTTTTAAGTTAATAACTGGAGTAGATATGCGCGTTTCTGATAATAAGGAGCTAAAAGATTTAGTAAGCGAATTCATGATTAGAGAGTTAGAAGAAAAGCGTGAAAATTTGCGGCAAGAAGCTCGTGAAAATATTAGGCATATACAGGAAGAAAATAAAAAAGCATTTGATTTAAAAAGAAAGCAACAGAAACAGTATAATATTAATGATTTGGTAGCCATAAAAGGACACAGGCACACATATAAAGGACACAGTACGGAGTAGGGCTAAAGCTGAAAGGTAAATATTTGGGCCCATATAAAGTGGTTGAGATCAAAGATCATGGGAGGTATGAGGTTGAAAAGATAGGAGATAATGAAGGTCCTATAAAAACAATTACAGTTGCAGAGTATATAAAACCATGGCTTGATCCATTCGAGGCGAATGTACTGTCACGAGGGCCGATATTAAATGTTTCGATACTTCTAAAATGCAACCCTAGACAAGAACAAGTTATCGAGAAAGGGAGCGAGTGTAGAGAAAAGAGGTGGAGTACAAAAAGTTGCCAAGAGCGGTTGTTACTAAATCAAAAGAATAAGTTTCGTCATAATTAAATGTAAATCTTGAAGAACATAAATAATTTGTTACACTTATAAGCTATATTACTTATTAAATAAAACTTTATAAACAATAAACTACAAATTGGGCGCTCAACCGGGATGTGCTTAAGTGTAAAGACAAAATTTGTGCATATGACGCACTTCGTTTTAGTAGCAACCAGTGAACGGTAAAATAAAACCGTTGCATGATCGACGCTGCACAAACGCGAGAAACAGTGTAGACAATTCTCGAAGAAGTTTCGAGAGTCGGCTAAACTAAAGTTGCTGCTTAGTTGACAGCAGCAGAACTGGTGCGTGCGTCGGCAAAGGCAAAGTTGCTGCTTAAGTTGTTAGAAGCAGAGCTGGAGCGTGCGTCGGCAGAGGCAAAGTTGCTGCTTAAGTTGTTAGAAGCAGAGCTGGAGCGTGCGTCGACAGAGGCGGCGTTGTTGTTTGCAGCGACAGAAGCAGAGCTGCTATTTGCGTCGTCAGAGGCAGAGCTTGGAGCGAACGTCAGCTGAGTCCGAATTGCTGCATTAATCGAGGCAGAACTGGTGCGTACAGTCGACAGAGGCAGAGTTGCTGTTTGCGTCGACAGAAGCAATGTTTCTGTGTGAGTGTGAAGAGGCAGGACTTGGTGCAAACTTAGACAGAGGCAGAGCTTGATACGATCGTCAGCAGAGGCAGCGCTGTTGCGTAAAACTTCAGAGGCAAAGCTGGTGCGAGCATCGACAGAGGCAGTGCTGGTGTAAGGTTACGTTAACTAAGAGTAGTATAGTGTTGTATACTTTCACTAATTTTTATTGTTTTCTAACACCATTTCAAAATGCAACTTGACGAGATCTTGGCACTCCGCGTAGCCGATTTGAGGTTAAAGTTAGCAGAGCTGGCGTTACCAACAAATGGAAGGAAACTAGAGTTGCAGAACTAGAGTTGCTTACACATTTTGGAATTCAGGATGAAGAGGAAAGCGATTCAGATGAAGCTCAATCCGTGGTTACAGAGCGAAATTTAGTTGAAAATCAAAGATTAGACAATGACAGGTCATGGTTCACTCTTAAAGATGTAGAAGGCAGCGTATCTAATTTCTCTAGAACAGGAAGTCCTGATGTAGAACAATGGATCCATGAGTTAGAAAGTTGTTCAATTACTGTCAAGTGGAGTGATTTGCAACTTTTATCTATTTGAAACAAATGCTTACAGGAGCGGCTAAACTATTTGTAGTATTCGAAGTTGGGCTGTTTTGAAGGCTAAGTTGAGAGAAGAGTTTTCAATCAAAGTGTCATCAGCTGAGGTTCATAGAAGATTGGACCAGCGTCAGCAGAGAAAAAACGAATCATTGTTTGAATATTTGTATGCTTTGAAAGAAATCGCAAAGCCAGTTAATATTGATGAGCCAAGTTTAATTGACTATTACATAAAGGGTATTCCCGATTCGAAAGGGAATAAGATTATGTTATACCAGGCCAGAAATATACAGGAACTGAAACATCAAATCGAGATATATCAGAAAGCTAGATCTGGCGAGTACATTATATATAACTTGGAAATGGATACATATCATTTAGTAATATAATCAATATTCAATAAATGTACTAAATGGCAAACAAACAAACGAATGTGCGGAGTCAGCTGGCCATGGAGTAATGCAAACGATAGTGCTTGCGAAGTGTCTGCATTTAAGCCAAACCAACCTTCCAACTGCAGGTGCGACTTCAGAGTGGAAATAAACCTCAAGAAATAATAAACCTGCCCTCACAGGAGATTCTATCAATAGATACACATTGTACTGTACGAACGGGTGATAAGAATTTGAAAGCTCATTTACTGAGCTTGAGCACACAACCGACACAACTGACACTCTCAAATCGACTCTTCTGTTTCGATAGATCTTTTGAAAATAAAATACTGCGATTGCAGATTTGCATCACAACTTCACTAGACCGATAATAATAATAACGATAGATATTTAATTAATTAAAACTGTCGGCCACATCTAGTGTTGCGAACCGAATGATGTCTCTTGCGACATTTCATGTAAAGGATTCCACTTTTTCATGTATTCCGCTACTATAAGTTTTTCCTGGCCCTTCAAGGTCACCAATTTTCTCTACCTTACATCTATTATGTCTTAGGATCTTACCTATTTTGTACGGACCAAAAAATTTTCATTTAAGCTTTATATTTTAAGACTTTTTTACGATTTTTATTGAACGTTCTTCGATTTCCCTGCTGCGTTGCTTTTACATTATTTACCGCTTCTACACGAAGATTTTCTCTTTCATCCTCAACTCAACTCTTGAATATAAACATCATCCAAATATTTTTTGGCATATCATCCATTTTATTCAACACCTGTTAAAAGTCTATACGGAGCGATTTTTGTACTCCTTGGTGGGGTACTGTTTATTACTTTCTGGACGGCTTTAATGTGTTTATTCCAAATACAAGGATTTTCTTGACAGAGGTTCCATAACCTCGGTATTAGTTTTTTGGACGTGTTCAAAGGAACTCCTGTTGCTATTATTAGATATTGTCTCCCCTCCTATTCACAATATTCCTTGAACATGTTAGAAATAAAAGCTGAACCTCTATCGGATATATAATGCGCTTAGGATTTCCCAAAACTGCTGCTTGTCTTTTGAGAATTTTCAGTTACCGTATTTTTAGTTGAATAAAGCCACGTAAACCTTGAAAATCCGTCAACCACAAAGAAAATATTATTGTAGCTCTTGCTAGTCTGTTCTAGCGGGCCAACATGATCTACGTGATATGTTCCTAAAAGTATATCCTTTTTCTTGATTAGTGTTAAAAAACTAGCCTTACTGTCCGAAATAATAAAATAAATATACACTCAATACAACATTTGACAATTTTATGCACTTTTGCAGATAACAGTGGGATATAGAAATTTTTTTCAACTGCTTCTTGCGTCCTTCAAACTGAAAAATGTCTTTGCCTATGAGTACTTCTAATAATTTCTTTCATCAGTGATGGTACTAGTACAAGTTCCTTTATTTGATCTTTATACAAGACCACATAGAAATCATCATACGTACTGAAGTCCATCACAGCTAATATCGCTCTAATCCATTCGTCTTTAATCCGAGCCTGTTGCAACCTGTGATGTAAGCAATCCTCTAAAATGCAACAATTTACGCGACTTAACTCATCGATATGCTTAATTTCATCATATTTAATCATAGTTGAAATCTTCGAGGAAAGCCCAACGTGATACTCTTAACGGCATATCACTGCGCAAAGCAATACATAGAAGCGTCTGTATGAACCTCAGTATGTGCCTTTGGCCTATCCTACTGAAACACTGGTGCGGTCACTAAAGCCACTTGCAACTGCTTGAATGCAGTAAGCTGCTCTTTAAATTCCAACTCTGCGTTTTTGCGAATAAGTCGGAAAATGGTTTTACGACCAACGCGTACGACTCAATAAAACGCCCAAAATACGACCCAATGATACCTGATACCTGGATACCTTCAGTTATGTCCCTAGCGGGAATAATTAGGTCATCTACGTGACAACAATATCGTTTTGCACCAAATAGACATAAATTGCATGAATGAATCGAGAAAATACTGCTGCGGAATTAGATATTCCAAAAGAAACAAAAGGAATTTAAACTGCCCTGCGTGTATATTTCTGGAACCTGGTTCGCTTGGCACATCTAACAAAGCCATAGGAATGTTGTCTCTCATAACCTTTGTAACTAGCCGTCGATAATCACAACATAACCTTTTATTGCGATTTTTTTTGGTAAAAGAACTAGAGGAGATGCATATTCTGATACACTGGGCTGAAAGATATTTTCTCATAACCACCTTGTAATTTGGGTATCGACAACACATTTGTCTGCGTACGATATTCGCCTTGCACGCTCAAAAACGGGATACACGTCATTTAACCAAATTTTCATCTAAATGGGACTTTTCTTTTCAATTTCTGGTGAATGTGCATTTACAAATTTTTCTACTGCTATAGCAATTGGCTCATCAAGGTGTGACAAATTAATAAATGATTCGTGTGTTGTTGAAAGCATACAAATATCACCAAACTCTTTAAATAATTCAAATTTTGGGTCTATCTCCACGGTATGTTTTGCAAGTTTTTCATACTTTTCATTTGTCTTAGGGCAAAATTTAACTAATTGGCCGGAAATAATTAGATCAACAACATCCAAAACTGTGTTTTCCATAACAGCTGAATATTTAATATTGTCTCGGTCAACTAAATGAAAAGTTATATCTAAGTAATGTCCGTCAATTTCCACTTTATAAAGCTCACTGTTGCAGATGCCAACAATTCAATGCTTTTCTTGGTTTAACTTAATGATGCCTAGCTTCTTAAACACGTCTGGTCTAATCAAACAAAGATCAGCCTGTATCGATCAAAGCTGGAAATAAAACATTCTGGCAGTTTAACTTTTTGAAAATACATTTTCCACAAGAGTTTACCATTGTGTTCGCGCTGTTTACTTGCCTAATTGAATTTGAACTAACACAGTCTTATGCTTTATGATCTAGCTTTTTATAATCCCTTGCCAAATGTGATTGATCACCACATTTAATGTAATATGAATTGCAAAAGCGGTGTGTGCGGTCGCGTTTTCTTTCGTGGCTCTCTATAAATTCGTTTTTGCCGTGTTTACATCTGTAAAAAGTACAGAATCAGCGATATCGTCTTGGAGTGATTGCTCAGCTCACCCGGCGTCTCGTCAATTCCGTGATCGAGCTTCTCCAGCTGCATGCCAGGAAAGTTGGTCGCTGAGTTTTGTCTTTATCGTTGGGCTGGACCCTCCAGCCTTTTGCCGCGTTTTTACGTGCCTTTCTGTGTTATTTGCACATAAAACAAAAACAATTTGTTCTCTGAAGGCAATTAATAGTGCAGTGTGTGCAAGCGAAACAGCTGATTTGCTTCCAAGCTCAGGGTTGATATATCAAAATAGCACAACAGTGCCATCTTGAGTAGCGAACACCTGCCCAGTGTCTTTACAGTGCCATTTTGAGTAAGCAATTAAATACTTGCATACTTCTAGGCCGTCACTCTTCCCCATTCTGCAGCATTTTCTGGCTGTCGCTTTTAGGCTGTCGCCGCTTTTCGGATCACTTACAAGTAACCCAGTAGGCTTTCGAGGGGACTTAGGTGCAAAGGTCGTGGATCTGACCGTCAGCCAACCCTGTCCGCTGCGGCCGTGCACCACAAAAAGGGCTCTGGTGACCGAGTCGGAGCGGTAAAACTCCCACCGATATAACGCCAGTGGGAAACCATTGGCCACCGGTGGACCCCTCGAAGGTACTGTGGACTGGTTTGAGCGGCATGACTGATCCAGCGGAAGAGGCTGCGTTTGCCAGACGTTCTGCCCTGCAGAGGACGCCTCCCCAGCAATGGCGTACGCCAAAGGGGGTATGGAGGCGACATGAGGGTGCCTTAATGGTACCAACCGCTATAGCGGTGAACGCCACAGGCGTTCCCGAGGGAAGGCCCCAGGCTCTGCACCGCCGACTGTGTCGACAGCGATTCCACCGGTGTTCGACTTCAGTCTGGGTACTGTGTCACCAGGAGAGAAGGTGAATAAGGACCTGGAGTCTATCCCCAACACCCTTCTGGAGAAGACCTCGACTCTCTCTGGACTGCTAAGGGACTCTCGAAACACAAAGAAGGTCATCAGAGAGCTTGCCCAGTCTGTATTTCGGCTGCAAAAGTCGGCGCTGTTTGCATACAAGCAAGCCATTAAGGTTGATAAGGTAGATAGTACGGCCAAGGCACCTACAGTCGAAACTGTTTCTGAGGGCTCACAGTGGTCACCACAAGGCACTAATAATGGTGTAGTTGAGCATCGTGTCGACAACACCGGCACCTGGACAAAAAGTATCCCATCGGCAAGGAACAAAAGCCAAAACAGATGTGTACGCGAAGCAGTCAGGCAACATTGCGAGCCACCAAAAGCAGACTAAGGATAAACCAGAGCCTCGTAAGCGTCAATTTTCCAAGCCGCGACCAGATGCTATTATAGTCAAGGCCAAGGGCAACAAGTCTTACGGTGATATGCTGAAACTGGTCACACGCAGTGAAAATGATAAAGTAAGATCTGTGGGGGCAAATGTGACCAAGGTGCGCAAAACAGCGGATGGTGATCTACTGTTGGAGCTTAAAGGCACTGGATCAGAGGATACAGCGAAAATAAGCGACCTACTTGAGGCGGAACTAGGCGAGCATATGAATGCGAGAGCATTAACCCAAAGGATCTACCTGGAGGTGCTAGACCTGGACGAGCTCACAACCAGGGATGACATCCAACTTGCCTTCTCAGAGCAGCTGCAGGTGGGCCTCGGAGCAAGCGACATCAAATCTATCCGCTCGGCGTATGCAAATACGAGTAAAGCAATAATTTGTTTACCATTTGCAGCGGCGGAGAAAGCAATTAAAGTCGGAAGGGTTAAGTTAGGCTGGACCTCCTGCAGGATTAGAGAAAGGAGACAAGAAGCGAGCAGTAGCAGATGCTACAAGTGTCTAGAGTTCGGGCATGTGTCAGCTAAGTGCACCAATGCAATGGATCGGAGCAACTGCTGCATAAGGTGCGGCAAAAGTGGGCATAAGATCAAGGAGTGCAAGTCCGAGGCCGTTTGTTTCCTGTGCTCCACTGACGGCAACATTAAGAGGCATATAGCTGGTAGTCGGGCGTGTCCAAAGCGTCCAAACAAAGTGCCAAAAATGTCTAGCGCCCTCAACTTTCTTCAAGTGAACCTAAACCACTGTGAAGCTGCTCAGGACCTACTCACGCAGACAAGTCGTGAAAATTGTACTGATGTCTGCATCCTCAGTGAACCTTACAAATGCCCACGGCAGAGAAGCTGGCTTTCGAGTACGTTGGGAAAGGCCGCCATCTGGACTTGTGGCTCTTCAAAACTCCAGCTAAATCATAAGTTCTCAGCGTCGCACTTTGTTAGAGCAAAGCTCTCCAGCTACTGGGTGTATAGCTGCTACCTCCCACCAAGCTTGGCATATGAGGATTTCTCCCGCACCCTGGATGAGATTGCATGCGATATTCGTATCCACCAGCCCGCTATTCTCGCAGGTGATTTCAACGCCTGGGCTGTGGAATGGGGCAGCAGTTTCACGAACGCAAGGGGTCGCGCTGTTCTAGAAACGTTTGCATCGCTGGATATTGCGTTGCTTAATAGTGGTTCGCAAAACACATTCGCCAGAGGCGCAGCTGGGTCCATAATAGACCTGACTTTCGTCAGCAATCGCCTTTCCCCTGTTCAACATGGCGTGTCGGCAATGTGTATACTGGTAGTGATCATGAAGCGATCATTTTTTCTGTTGCCGAGCGAAATGCCAGATCACGGGGCGCCTCCTCCAGGAGCGGCTACAGAGTGGCCACTCTCAGCATGCCTACGTTTTCGGCAGCGATGAGCACCGTGGAAGCTGTCGGCACAGCACAAGAAGTAGCTGATCAGGTAATCCACCGCATTCAAGATATCTGTGACGCAAGTATGGAACGCCGTTCAACGCACCCTATCCGGTGGGTAGTCCTGTACGCCGCACCGATCTGGGCCAATGCGATGGGAGTAAAGAGCTATGCTCGTGGTGTAACGGCTATTCACCGCCTGTCAGCAATCCGTGTCTGCAGTGCGTTTAAAACAATTTCTGACGATGGTACTGGTTATTGCCGGCATGATACCCATTGACCTTCTAGCCGAGGAGGAAAAAGCAGTAGTGGAGGGCACTGCCAGTGGCCGGACCAGACGAGAGGCTCGCTGTTTAGTGCGTCCGTATACTATCCAGTAGTGGCAGGAACGCTGGGAGGCAGCCACCAAAGGCCGGTGGTCCTTCCGACTAATCCCCAGCATTCAGACTTGGTTAGACCGGAAACACGGCTCAGTCAACTATTATTTGACGCAGTTGCTGAGCGGGCACGGCTGCTTCAGGGTATATTTGAACCGCTTCAAGCATGAGGAATACGCATACTGCACATGGTGCGGGGAGGAGTACACCGAGGATGCACAGCATATAATATTCTATTGTGGGAGATTCACTCCAGAGAGGATGCTCCTGGAAGCCGCAGCTGGGGAACCCATCAACGAGGACAATTTGACACTACTGATGATCGCGTCTTCCTTAGTTTGGGAGGCAGTGTGTGTTTTCGCAGCGACGATAATGCGTGAACTACGTCGACTGGAAAGGGAGAGGGCGGCAGTGTAGGAGTGAGTTTTTCCCTGCGAAGCATTGCTTAGCGGCCGTACTGCGGGGCCTGCCTCACTCTACACCTACTCCGCCACCTCATAAATCTTAATCTTAATACTTTTAATACGTTAATATTAATTAATTAATTTTAATTTTGTTTAATACTTTTATAAGTTAGTTTAAGCTATACTAAGAGAAATAAATGAATTTACACACCACATTTAATGAATTTCCTAGATTACTTGGCATCCGTTTTTTTAGCATCAACTTTCTTGTCTTTAAATCCTTCATCTTTTCCGCTATAAGTTTGAAAGTGAATGCTACGAATCTTTTCGTAAATTAAAACTTACTGTTACTTTACCTCTTTTACCTCTGCAGTACTAAAATAATACATCAATATTTTCCTTCTAGGTTTAAAACGACACTTGCAATTCAGTTTTATTCGATTAACGGGGGCGGGAGGGAGCGTGGCCAAAATCAAAAACAAACTTGATCTATATCGTTTCGGCTGTTGACGCTGATCAAGAATATATATACTTTATAGGGTTGGAGATGCTTCCTTCTGTTACATACGCCTGTTAGATACATTTTCGGTCGGCACAAAGCCTTCTACCCTTTGGGTAGGCGGGTATAAAAACGCAATAAATAAATATGTAAAAGTAATCAACAATTGTTCGGTCAGTGCACAAATCATTATTCGGTAAATCTGCAATCAACTAAATATTCATAATGTTTGCTCCACATCAAATACGCTGCAAAATAAACCATTCCTTGCCCCACTCAGACACACATTGGCCTCTTCACACTTGACTGCAACTTCTGCACCATTTTCAGAAGTGCATTTTGCCGGTTCCCGGTTTTCCTCTCGACAGTCACTTAAGAAGTCAGTCAAGTGCCAGGCGATTAATTGCAAAATGCACTAAAGGTTAATCATTCGATTCAACCCACTGAACTCAAGTCACTCATGACTCAACTTGAACTCAAGGATTGCTGGAAATGTATCTTAAATCCGAGTTAACTTGCAGACATTTTCCTTCAATTGATTTGTAATTTTTTTCGAATTAATATTTGTCTTTTCAGCTCATATTTCAATCAAACAGTGCGTTTATTTATACCAAAAATGGCATATTTAAACAGAGCTGCTAACACTTGTAAAGAAACAAATATATATATGTAAAAGTTACTATAAAAAACTGAACTTAATTGAGTTTTTATTTTATTACAAACAACAAGTCGAATACAATGCCATTAGTTGCTTGCTTGGTCAGCACCGAGGGTGTCTAACGAGATGTTCGAGTGGGGCAGACACATGGCCAAGTTCGTGTATTGTCTCTTTAATTTCCAGCATGTGCCACAATACTTGGCAAAAATTATAAATTGCTTGCCAGAAGGAGAGGGAGAGCGAATGAAAGGGATGGACAGAGCTAAAGTGAAAGTGGGGTCTAAAGTGAAACACGAGACGTAGACATTGAAATTGCTTTGCATTGAAATTGCTAGCTGACTGATTGCCTGCTCCATTGGCAACTGGCAATATTTGCCATGAGTCTGGATATGGAGCAGAAATGTGGATGGTCACCTGCTGTGCTGGTAACTGAAAATGTACTTATGATTTTTCTGAACTTGTTGTGTAAATATTGATGAAAGTGAATACATTTTAAACTTTATGGTGAAACCAACAATATTTGTTATGTATTTATAAAAAATACAAAAAAAAAGGCATTCTAATAAAAACAAAAAAAAAATGTAAACAATGTTTTTTTCGATTAATCGATTAAATCGATTTTTCTGAAAAGATAGAAGAGAATCGATTCACTGGGAATCGTTTTTTTCGCAGCTCTACCATACAGAATTGTTTTGTTTATCGAAAATTCATAGATACCGTCGATAACGTATTGGAAAAGTGCGTCTTCCACTTTTCCACGCGATGCAATGTCTTCAATGCGGTAAGTACGCCTGAGAGATTTCGTCAGATCGCCGTTTGGTTTCACTTAATTTCATATGACTAAAAACCAATTTGTGCAACGCTTAGACTTTTCAGAAGATTTCAGCGTCGCTTAAAAAAAATGTGAATGTCGTTTTAGTCAAACTTCTAGAAATTATTTGTCCAATCCAGGCGAGCTCCCAAATATGTGGGGTTTTTATTTAATAGTATGTTGATATAGTATATATATACATGTATATATAATATATACATGTAAGATATGAAGATATCCACAAACTTAAGTTCTGTGGAAATCAAAGAATATTGTGCTTGTATAATAAGAGACTATGGTTGACAGAATCAAAATCCTTACTGAAATCAATAACAATTGATGAGAATTCTAATAAGTTAGTGGTAGTAGACCTGAATTTCACAAACCCATGCTGGTAGGGTAAAATTATAGATTTACAGCAGTGTTGCAGTTGAGAAGTTATTAGTTTCTCCAATGCTTTGCGAATAGCAGACAACTTAGAGATACCTCTATAGTTTTGAACGTTGGATTTATTTCCTTTTTTCAAGAGATTAATAATGTAAGACTCTTTCCAAAGATTAGGGAAAGAGCACAACTCTACAGACAATTCAAATAATTTTAAAAGTGGTTTACAAAGTCCTTTTGCACAGAACCTAAGCATGCAACAAGGAACGCCGTCAGGGCCAGAAGAGAAAACTGGTTTACATGACTTAAGTTCACGTAAGAGTAAACTTTCAGACAGTAAGGGACCAAAAATGCAATTCGCTTGATTTACTTGATACGGATAAGACTGGGCTCTATAAAAAGTTGATGTGGAATAGATCGTTTGAAAAAAATCAGCAAACAGATCGGCAATGCCACGATCATTAAAAGCTGTCTTTTTTCATAAAATAATGTTGTTGGAAGTATTGACGTCTTTCGCTTCGAATTGACGAAGTCATAGAAGCGTTTCGGGTCACGCTGAAACGTTAGTCTGCACTTTCTCAAATAATCCTTGTAGCAAAGATTATTTAGCGTGGACAAATCGGAACGAGCAACAGTGTAGCGAGAAAAATATAAGAGAGAGCCGAAAACAACGAACTCGCTTCTCCGGTAAAACACCTGCATCAGAAACACTTGCTGGTAAGTCAATCAGCACCTCCAGAGTAGGGTGGTAGGGATCATCAGGTATTGGGATCCAAAACAAAAATTAGATCAAACATTTTACCTAGACAATTTTGTATAGAATTGGTTTGAGACAAAGCTATATCAAAACGGCTATCAACAAAGACATGAGTTGACGAAGGATTCAATACGTTGGACTCACATAACGAAAGCCACGAAATTACAGAAATATTAAAATCTCCAAGAACTATTTAGAAATCACGATCAGAAAGCATTTCAGAAATACTATTGATTACAGAAAAATGGGATAAATACAGAGAGTTATCTGAGGCAGGAGGTATATATGAGCAGGTGATAAAGATACTAAAACAACAATAAATTAGTTTTACATCTACAAAGTCGATATCTAAATCACTACCTAAATCTACGTGCTCAGAAGAGATATCAGCATCGACAGCGATAAGTACACCACCACCACGACGCACAGTGGTCGAAATGGCTAGATTAGCGTCGTTTAATTCAAATTTCAAATCGTTAAAATTCAAAAAAATTTGTTCTTAATCAGTTACATATATCGCACTGAGTTATTTGATAGTTTTTTTTTTAAATATATTATCGATTTAATCAACTGTGCGCTTACAAAGTCAACATATGTTTTAGCGCGCGCTTTACTTAGCTTTCCCGCCTTTTTGTACTGCGCCTTAAAAATTGCCTAAAAATGTTGTTAGGCTAAAATAAATCATCAGGAGTAATTTTTAATAAAATTTAAGGTTTGTGTTAACAATAAAACTTTTTGTTTGTGTCCTGTGTTTATATGTTGTAGTTAAAATTTATTGTTAACTTTTACTCTACCCTAATCTCTTAAATTAGCGTAACCTACGACTTTCTTAGATCAGAACTTCTTTTATCCACCGGTATTCGGTCTACAACTATTTTTAAATATTATTATGAAGTCTTGTGATCGTCCAATGTCCCATATTGTAACCATATGCAGCCATAATTTAATAATAATATTGTTTTTAGATATCATGTCAGTACAAAAGCGGGTGCTTTTTTGTATATGGCATAGAGAGCGCTTGTCCCTCAATAAAATTAAAGCTGTTGAAAGTTATATTTTTGACAATATTATTGATGTAAAATTATATAGTGAAGTCCAGGTGATTGCCCAACGCAAAAAAATTTGCAATTTTATTGCAAAATTGGTAAAAAAATGGAAGGAGAGTCATTACAGCATAATAAATTTTGAAGCAAAATATAAAGACTGGTTGGATGAGCCCCTATCACTGATTGATACGCCATCGACTCCTGGGAGGCCTGAGAAACCCTTCTCTGAATGTTCAACTAAAACTAAATTGGAGAAAGTTTCAAATATTATAAACGAAGCTTCCTGTGATGAGCTCGTTGTGGCAACAACAAGTAGCTTGTACAAAGCCGGAAAACGCAATGCTTCGGCCCTTGTTGGTTCGCTTTCAAATGAAGACGTTGCCAAAAAATTTAAGTCTTGCATGGAATCTCCTACAAAATCTGTGATTCCATATACTCCAGATGAAGCTTTGGCTTTATATTTAGATGGTAAATTCACAAAACATAGTTACAAGTTGATGCAAGCAGGCGCAAGAAGTCGTAATGCCAACTTATATCCATCATACGATGTTTTACTTGATGCCAAAAAACAATGTTATCCAAGTGGAATTATTTTATCAGATATTTAAGCTCATATACCTCTGCAGAATATGGTAAATCATATTGTAGATCCATTGGATTGGTAGCCCAATGGACCATTTCGCCGCTCATATCTGCTACTAACCGATAATATCTTGCAATATAGTCAGCTAATACCCAGAGGACACCACGTGGAGGTTATGAGTCGACTTGACCGTGACTTACGAATTACGGTAGCTCCCTTTCAGGTTTACTATAGTTCCAATTCTGCATTGTCCTTTGTTCCGAAGAGTTTCAGTTTGATTACACCGCAGCCCACGATCAGAAAATCAATGCTATTTATAAATGGGGTTGCGATGGAAGTAGCGGACATTTTACTTACCGGCAAGGTTTTGTAAATGAGAACGACAGTGTTTGCGATGATAGCTTGTTTGCTGTTTGTATTGTGCCATTGCAAATTCTCAAAGGATCTTGCACTCTATGGAAAAATCCTCGGCCATCGTCCACTAGATACTGCAGACCACTGAAAATACTATTTCAAAAGGAATCTGCAGAATTGGTTCGTATGGAAGTAGCTCGAATTAATAATGAAATTTCAAAAATCAACCCCACAAAGCTTGGAAATTTAGAAATACACCACCAATTCCATTTGACAATGATCGATGGAAAAGTGTTTAGTGCACTGGCTGAATCATCGTCACAAGTGTGTGGTATTTGCAAGGCCAAGCCCAAGCAAATGAATAATATTAATCTTGTTCGAGCACTTCCACCTAAGAAACATTTGTATGCATTTGGTCTAACAACCTTACATGCTTGGATTCGATGCTTTGAGTGTGTTTTGCATATAGCATACAGATTACCAATTAAAAATGGCAAATTCGAGATATGGACAAGAATGTTGTGAAGGAACATAAGTTAAAAATCCAAACAGAAATTAAACAAAAAATGTCTTTATTAGTTGATATACCAATAGCTACATCCGGAAACACCAATAACGGCAACACAGCAAGACGTTTTTTCCAACAGCCACAATTGGCATCCCAAATTACTGGAGTCTCCGAGATATTAATCCACAGATTACATGTTATCTTGAGGGCAATCAGTTGCGGATCCGAAATGAACATTCCAGCATTCAAGGAATATGCCCTGGAAACAGCTTACCTGTTTGTCAAGGAATATCCCTGGTACTACATGCCATGCTCCTTGCATAAAATACTAATTCATGGAGGGGATATTATAAACATTGTTCCACTTCCAATTGGGGAAATGTCGGAAGAAGCCCTAGAAGCTAGGAATAAGGACTTCCGCTACTTTCGCGAGCATCATACACGCAAATCATCGAGACAAAATACAATGGAAGACCTTATTCATTCGCTTTTATGTTCCTCTGACCCACTCATTTCATCCTTGCGTTTTTTTCAAAAAAGTTTAAGCCAAGAGGAAGGAACAGATTATTTTGATGATATTTCTATGCTTTTATGTGCAAATAACACTATATTTGAAAACAATTAAAAAACAATTTGGAAATAAAAATAAATATATATATATATACAATATATATATATGTATAAACATTTTTTTTTTTGTTTTTTTATAGCTACATATTTAGTCTATTAATGGAAAATTCAAACATGTTGTAAACGCCGCTAAATGAGCCTTGTCGACCACTAATGGATTGTTCGGACCCCTTATTTACGGTCAAATTACTCTCAAAAGACTCATTCTCCTCCTCCAAAAAAAACAAGAATTATTGGGTACTGTTATAATCAGCCTAATATTACATAAAAATATCGTGGGAAAGCCTCCGAAGGACCGCTCAGAGCAAAAGTCTTCTGATACCGAGGATGGAAAAAAAAGCTAAAAAAAAATTTAAAACATAAAAAATTGAAAAAAAAAATAGTAAAATATATTTGTAAGTTAAATATGATTTCAGGCATATTTACCCACAAAATAAAATCATTTCCATAAAAAAAGCTTCATTTTTGAAGAAGTTATTAATTAAACGACGCTAATCTAGCCATTTCGACCAGTGTGCGACGCTGCATGCGTTCACGTCTATAGACAGAAAATTTGTTAGTAAAGATTTCAGTATTCAGAATATCATGCCTTAACCAAGTTTCAGTGAAGGCAATGACATTTAAGCTATCTAAATAAACATTATTAAGTTTACTACAAAGACCTCTAACATTTTGATAGCCAAGCAGGAGAGATGTTAGTTTTTTGAGATATCAGATGAAGTTTGAGGCTTAGAGGAATTAGTGGTAACACTTGGAAGTAAAATCGGTGGGCGATTTTTCTTTTTATTTACATACTCTTTAATAATTAAGTATTCCGGCCAAAAGTCTTTAGAACAAACTTTACTAAAATGCTCGGCAGGAACACTTACTTTGACGTATTAGGGGCAAGCCTAGTGTTCTGAGCAACTGTAGCAGAAATCGAGATAGGAGCATCTGTAGTACTAGCTGGTAGAATGTTAGGTACAGTAGAATGTTGATCATTTTGGGTCTCTGCAATATTACAAACTACTGCAGGTTCCGAGACTGAAATGGGACCAGAACAAATGACATCCATGGGAAGAATGTCACTGCTGGCAATCATTGACGCTGACGAGTGTCGAGGGGTGGGAGACGTAAATGACATTAGATTATTCGGAACGGACGAGTTGTTGACCAGTTCAGGGACACCAAGTTCGTTTGGGCCAATAGACAAACGAGTATTAGCTTTTTTACGCTTTGGATACTCTGTTAAAAGCTTCATGCCCTTAAGTTGCGAAACTATCCGCAAGTTTTTTGAAACCTGCGAATAAATCATTTTTGATGTGAAACATTGTCACAGAGCCAGCAGCAAACGAAACCCATTTTTAGTAACAGGGTATTAGTAGGCTGATATCTACTTACAGAAAAACAACAAGCAGAAAATCACAATCGTGGGCGCGACGAAAGCAGAGAAAAGAATAGCCAAAACGGCCAACAACAAAACACAGCACAAAGAGCGCGAGAGCGGAAAGTACGCGAGATCGGAAAGAGCGCGATATGTAATGATATACCAACAATGTGCTGTAGCAGTTCAAAACAAAACACAAATTTACTGTAAGCTCTCACAAACAGAAAAAAAAACCACAATTAATTGTAAATTATTAAATGTTATTACACTGTGACTAAACACTCCGACGTATAGCACAGGTATTGTTAGTTTGCAAACAAAATTATTTGGTAACAAGGCGCAGGAAGGGTAAAATAATAAATGTTAGTTTGACAGCAAAAAAAACACGTCCGAATGCGAATGCGAATACGAGCGAATTGAACTGTTATATAATGTATATAACAGGCTGAAGAAAGCATCTCGGACCCTATTAAGTATATATATTCTTAAGAGCTAGAACAACCAATTTTCGGGATAGTATATATTATTGTTGCACTCAAATTTTGTTTTAGATATTATCGATGCTCCCTTCCGCCCCATATATCGAAAAAAACCAAATTATAAACGCCGTTTTTAACCAAGAACGTTCCAATTTGGTACGCACAATACTTATTACCATTTTAATGAAATTTGAATATTTGGTTACAATCGGTGCAGCCGTTCCATTTATGTCACTAATAATGGTGTTCAATAAAAATAAAGTGCTCCCAAGCTAATAACCTCTAACATTGTTAATTTCGGTATAGTTTTATTGATATATTTTCAAAATATTTTCCAGCATATTTATGTAAAATATAATATTTATTCTTCCTATCAGAAAAATTGGGTGGCCAACTTTGGTAATGCAGACAAATGTATATAATTATGATTTTAGTTTCTTAAACATTTGCATGCCCCCTTTTTGTATAGCTTTACTGGTCATACTTCTGCTTCAAGTCCTATTCCACTATGTCTGCATGTGTGGTTGCAGAATGGGCTTTTTAGTGGTCCCGATGGATACATCTTATTTACCCTTAGTATGATGGAATTGGGTGGTTATATATTATTTTGTTTTTAAAATGTTTTGCAAATGGTCTAGCTCTGATTGTAGTATATTTCTGTGGAGATACTCCAGTCCACTCTCTGGCCTATTATTCAATGATGGGTTGATGTTAATGTTTTTGCATCCCGTTCATTGCGCAGCGCCAGTATATATATAGGTGTTGTCCAACATGTGGTTGTTCTTTTTATTTCCAACATCTGGTTGTTGTCTTCTTATATTCAACGTTGGCACAACTGGCACAACCACCATATAATCATCCCCAAATATTATTCTATTGGGTTTGCATTTGAGAAGAGAAAGTTATGCTTAGGCCTCTTTTATATTTTACTATTCTTTACAAAATTGGTTGTATCCACTTTGTCTAAAACGCTAAGCTGCGCTGCCGGTTACACTGGCAGAATTATGCCTAACTTATGTATTAGGGCTACATGTAATCCCAGTATTGGCTGGGGCACGTGCCGTCCTTGCTCCTACTGTCGGAAGTGCGACTATACTCTCCACGCGAGGGCGGCTGGAAGCAGACCCCTAGCACGGTCATGTCTCTGCTAGAGGTGCTGACTAATTGTAGTCGGGCGAAGATCGTGAATCTATAAATCACCCCAATCCAAGGTGGAACAGCATACGCTGATGGATGCATGGCCGGGGGGTAGCCCGGTCTCTAGTATGCGGACTCTGGATACCTGTCGTCCTCCAGTTTCATTTAGACTTTCCACGGTATGCGGGCTATGCCGTGGATAACCTTCCCTTCCCGCCTACTCGTGGGATCTTAATTAATGGATCAATTTTTAAAAATAGAAAAGTCTGATACGGCTTTAAAAGTATCATCTCCGGGCGATGCCTTCACGGCCGACCCCTATACCAGCACTGCAGCCAGTGGGCTGCTGGCTTCCACCCCCAATACTACGGGTCTCGACTCTAGTATTCTAGGGGACCCGGATAGGCCACGAACTCCCTTGGACACAGGGTTCGCTAGTGCTGAACTTCCGTCCAGTAGCGGTTCAGTCCGTCAGCAACCCGTCGAGGTATTGTTCTCGGACGAGGAAGCTAACTGCGACCGAATCAGCTTTGCTGACGACGCTTCCGTGGCCTCTCAGAGGTCAGGCCTTACGGAAGCAGGCTCTCAGATCCAGTTGCTGCGGCTGGAATCTAAGGACGCCTTTATTAAATTGAAGAGCCGCGAGAAGAAGCTTTTTAAAGCTGCACTCGCAAAGGGTTCTAACAGAGAGGAGGCTCTGGCTATCGCCACTGCGCCCCCGTTAACACCAAGGTTAAACGGACGCGCGCTGACGATACCATCGTCGAGCCCACCAGCTCTTCAAAGAGGTCCAAAAGACTCATAAGGAGTCCACGAAACCACTCTTCAGCCAAGTGGTTAGCAGCGTTAAATTGGGCTTCATTTCGGCTGATCCTACCAAAACCCTCTCAGCGGAGCAGTTGGCTACGTTGAAATCCAGCATTATAAAGGCGGTGCTGTGGCACTCTTCACCCGTTGGTGAAGAGTCCGGGTTTCGAGGGCTGTATACCCCGAAATGAGTGGCTGCTTTTGGTGTGCGAGGATAACAGCACTGCCAATTGGGTCAGGGGAGCTGTTGGACACATCAGGTCCATCAGCGCCCTCGACGTCAAATTGCTGGAGGAAACGGAGTTCCCCAAGGCTCACCTCATCAGAGGTTACTTTCCCAGTAGTGCTGAGTACACTCCTGCAACCATCCTGGAATTCATTGGGCTCCAGAACGCCAGCAGCTTCTCCACGAAGCTGTGGCGGGTGGTGCAGCACAGCCTTAACGGCAGAACGACTCACCTCGCAATGTTGGTTGACGAGGAGTCGTACAGGGCTCTGACGGAGTGCCAAGGGAAGGTGAAATTCTGCTTTGGCAGGGTCAAACTGATCCTAAAGAATTCAGCTCCCAAAGCCTCCTCCGCCACCCCTGCTCCATCCACATCCTCACCCGCTCCCTCTCCTGCCAGTGCCGCTCCGGCAACGGCGCCAGTGGTTCCCTCAGGGATTTCAGCATTGGCTGACCCTGTGGCCTCCACGAGCGCTGCGACCGTGATTGGTACCCAAGGTTCCTTCCCCCACCCCACCGGCCATTGTGGTCACAGCCCCGAAGGGCCCAACTAGACGGGTGACAAGTGGTCACCGTCCGTCAACCGTCAGAGGTGCCTCGGCCAGGCCCACTGCCAGCACCTCAGGCCGCAACCCCACCCGCAAGGGCACCTCCCACGAGCGGGGTCGCAAGGCAACCTCCCCCGAGTGGCTCGTCCCGACCGCCGAAGGGCATTCGCGGAAACGACTCTCGGGGGGCAAGGCAAGTGGCCTTGTCTCAACCGCCATCAGGAGGAGGAGGGAAGATGAGCAAGCTTAAAGTGCTCCAGGCGAACCTGCACCACGCTAGAGGAGCGTCGGCCACACTGTGCAGGGTCGTCTGTGAAGATCAAATCAACCTGGCTCTCGTCCATGAACCATGGTTGATCGGTGGCCAAATACGTGGACTTTCATGTGGATCATGTAAGTTGTTATATGACCGTATGGGAGGTGCCCCGCGCACTGCTATACTTATGGATAACAGTGTCAGACATTTCCCACTAACTAACTTCATCCACAGAGACCTGGTAGCAACGGCTATTGAGGTAGCCACTGCAGACGGTGTCCGGGAAGTTGTGATCGCCTCCGCATACTTCCCGGGCGATGTGGATGATGTACCCCCAGCAGAGGTCCAGCGGCTGGTGGAATTCTGTCGCCGCAACAACAAGCCGCTCGTGATCGGCTGTGATGCCAATGCACATCACACGATCTGGGGGAGCAGCGACATCAACAAACGTGGTGAGTCCCTCTTAGACTACTTATTGTGTTGTCAATTAGATGTAGCTAACATAGGGTGCAAACCCACTTTTATCAATGCTATTAGGGAAGAGGTTTTAGATCTCACTCTAATCAGCACGTCGATAGCAAGTTCGCTTGTTAATTGGCGGGTCACAGACGAAGCCACTTTGTCAGACCATCAGCACATCAGGTTTGACCTCCCTGGCCAAGTCGAAATTCGCCAAAACTCCTTCTGTCCCAAAAAGACAAATTGGGAGCTCTTTAAAGCCGCTGTAGCTTTCAAAGCAGACCTATTGGTCAGCAATCCTAGCTCTATCAGTGAGATAGAACTGGCTGCCAATCTGCTCCAAGATGTGCTTATCTCATCCTTCGAGGACAGCTCAGTCCAGAAGACCCTAAGGGTCAATCGGAAAATTCCGTGGTGGAATGAGGAACTGGCTGTCCTTAGAAGGAGGGTTAGAAGCCTTTTTAATAAGGCTAAATCTAACCGTGCTAGTTGTGACGTCTATAGGGACGCTCTTACCAACTACAACAAAAGCATTAGACGAGCTAAACGCGATACATGGCGCAGCTACTGTGGTAGCTTAGAATCGCTGCCAGAGGCATCGAGGCTTCATAAAGTATTGGCTAAAGGGTCGTCTAATGGAATAGGGCTTCTTAAAAGAGCAGATGGCTCTTTCACTCAAGATCGCAGGGAAACACTTGAGCTTCTACTGCAAGTCCACTTCCCGGGTTCTGTGGCGAATCCAGATCTCCCGGTCGCGATGATGCTACTTTGTCACCGGACTCACGCGCATTCAGCCTATCTGGATCCATCTTCGACCCCGAAAAGGTCAAATGGGCTGTAGATTCTTTTGCTCCTTTCAAAGCCCCAGGGGGTGACAAAATCTTCCCAGCCCTTATTCAAAACAGCATGGGTCATATTCTTGATCCACTGGTCGGCCTTCTTAGAGCTAGTTTTACTTGGGGATACATACCCATCTCTTGGAGGAGAGTTAATGTGGTATTCATCCCCAAGCAAAGGGAATCGCCGCTTGACCAGCCTAAGTGCTATCGGCCGATCAGTCTTACTTCCTTTCTGCTTAAAACGGCGGAAAGACTTACAGATATGCACATTCGGTGCTCTCTGCAGACGTCGACACCTCTGCATCCCACGCAGTTTGCTTACATAGCCGGCAGATCGACGGAGGTCGCTCTCCACAGGTTAGTGGGAAAAATTGAAAGAGCCTTTGTATCCAAGAACATTGCTTTGTGCTCTTTTCTGGATATAGAAGGTGCTTTTGATAATACCGGCTACGGGTCAATCTCTACTGCTCTAGAACGTAGAGGAACTGCCCGTCCTTTGATCCGGTGGATTGAAGCTATGCTCAAACACCGGATTATCACTTCCACCCTGGACTCCATGACTGTATGCATTAATGCAGTCAAAGGCTGTCCCCAGGGAGGGGTTCTATCCCCCCTACTCTGGTCCTTAGTAGCTGACGAACTACTAGTCTTACTCTTCGAGCAGGGCGTTGAAGCTATCGGCTATGCTGACGACCTGGCTCTAATAGTGACCGGGAACTATACCAGCACCGTGACAGAGTTGACATTGGTCAACTTTATATCAGCGGCTCCCCTGTGGGTCTATCCAACGAAGTCAAATATCTAGGGGTGACCCTCGATAAAAGACTAAATTGGAACTCCCACCTCAGCAACACCCTCACAAAGGCGACGACCCATGCCATGTGGGCCTGCAGGAGATTCTTTGGTAGAATCTGGGGTCTTAAATCCTGCACCATCCGGTGGCTTTTTGCCATGATGGTCAGACCGATCGTCACCTATGCTGCTATTGTGTGGTGGCCAAAGGTTACGCAGGTCACTGCCATCAGCAAATGCAATAAATTGCACAGGCTGCTGTGCATTCTGTGCGCGGTCGCGTTTTTTTCGTGGCTCTCTATAAATTCGTTTTTGCCGTGTTTACATCTGTAAAAAAGTACAGAATCAGCGATATCGTCTTGGAGTGATTGCTCAGCTCACCCGGCGTCTCGTCAATTCCGTGACCGAGCTTCTCCAGCTGCATGCCATGAAAGTTGGTCGCTGAGTTTTGTCTTTATCGTTGGGCTGGACCCTCCAGCCTTTTGCCGCGTTTTTATGTGCCTTTCTGTGTTATTTGCACATAAAACAAAAACAATTTGTTCTCTGAAGGCAAATAATTGTGCAGTGTGTGCAAGCGAAACAGCTGATTTGCTTCCAAGCTTAGGGCTGATATATCAAAATAGCACAACAGTGCCATTTTGAGTAGCGAACACCTGCCCAGTGTCTTTACAGTGCCATTTTGAGTAAGCAATTAAATACTTGCATACTTCTAGGCCGTCACTCTTTTTCCCCATTCTGCAGCATTTTCTGGCTGTCGCTTTTAGGCTGTCGCCGCTTTCCGGATCATTTACAAGTAACTTAGTAGGCTTTCGAGGGGACTTAGGTGCAAAGGTCGTGGATCTGACCGTCAACCAACCCTGTCCGCTGCGGCGGTGCACCACAAAAAGGGCTCTGGTGACCGAGTCGGAGCGGTAAAACTCCCACCGATATAACTCCAGCGGGAAACCATTGGCCACCGGTGGACCCCTCAAAGTTACTGTGGACTGGATTGAGCGGCATGACTGATCCAGCGGAAGAGGCTGCGTTTGCCAGACGTTCTGCCCTGCAGAGGACGCCTCCCCAGCAATGGCGTACGCCAACGGGATTATGGGGGCGACATGAGGGTACCTTAATGGTACCAACCGCTATAGCGGTGAACGCCACAGGCGTTCCCGAGGGGAAGGCCCCAGGCTCTGCACCGCCGACTGTGTCGACAGCGATTCCACCGGTGTTCGACTTCAGTCTGGGTACTGTGTCACCAGGAGAGAAGGTGAATAAGGACCTGGAGTCTATCCCCAACACCCTTCTGGAGAAGACCTCGACTCTCTCTGGACTGCTAAGGGACTCTCGAAACACAAAGAAGGTCATCAGAGAGCTTGCCCAGTCTGTATTTCGGCTGCAAAAGTCGGCGCTGTTTGCATACAAGCAAGCCATTAAGGTTGATGAGGTAGATAGTACGGCCAAGGCACCTACAGTCGAAACTGTTTCTGAGGGCTCACAGTGGTCACCACAAGGCACTAATAATGGTGTAGTTGAGCATCGTGTCGACAACACCGGCACCTGGACAAAAGTATCCCATCGGCAAGGAACAAAAGCCAAAACAGATGTGTACGCGAAGCAGTCAGGCAACATTGCGAGCCACCAAAAGCAGACTAAGGATAAACCAGAGCCTCGTAAGCGTCAATTTTCCAAGCCGCGACCAGATGCTATTATAGTCAAGGCCAAGGGCAACAAGTCTTACGGTGATATGCTGAAACTGGTCACACGCAGTGAAAATGATAAAGTAAGATCTGTGGGGGCAAATGTGACCAAGGTGCGCAAAATAGCGGATGGTGATCTACTGTTGGAGCTTAAAGGCACTGGATCAGAGGATACAGCGAAAATAAGCGACCTACTTGAGGCGGAACTAGGCGAGCATATGAATGCGAGAGCATTAACCCAAAGGATCTACCTGGAGGTGCTAGACCTGGACGAGCTCACAACCAGGGATGACATCCAACTTGCCTTCTCAGAGCAGCTGCAGGTGGGCCTCGGAGCAAGCGACATCAAATCTATCCGCTCGGCGTATGCAAATACGAGTAAAGCAATAATTTGTTTACCATTTGCAGCGGCGGAGAAAGCAATTAAAGTCGGAAGGGTTAAGTTAGGCTGGACCTCCTGCAGGATTAGAGAAAGTAGACAAGAAGCGAGCAGTAGCAGATGCTACAAGTGTCTAGAGTTCGGGCATGTGTCAGCTAAGTGCACCAATGCAATGGATCGGAGCAACTGCTGCATAAGGTGCGGCAAAAGTGGGCACAAGATCAAGGAGTGCAAGTCCGAGGCCGTTTGATTCCTGTGCTCCACTGACGGCGACATTAAGAGGCATATAGCTGGTAGTCGGGCGTGTCCAAAGCGTCCAAACAAAGTGCCAAAAATGTCTAGCGCCCTCAACTTTCTTCAAGTGAACCTAAACCACTGTGAAGCTGCTCAGGACCTACTCACGCAGACAAGTCGGGAAAATTGTACTGATGTATGCATCCTCAGTGAACCTTACAAATGCCCACGGCAGAGTAGCTGGCTTTCGAGTACGTTGGGAAAGGCCGCCATCTGGACTTGTGGCTCTTCAAACCTCCAGCTAAATCATAAGTTCTCAGCGTCGCACTTTGTTAGAGCAAAGCTCTCCAGATACTGGGTGTATAGCTGCTACCTCCTACCAAGGTTGGCATATGAGGATTTCTCCCGCACCCTGGATGAGATTGCATGCGATATTCGTATCCACCAGCCCGCTATTCTCGCAGGTGATTTCAACGCCTGGGCTGTGGAATGGGGCAGCAGTTTCACGAACGCAAGGGGTCGCGCTGTTCTAGAAACGTTTGCATCGCTGGATATTGCGTTGCTTAATAGTGGTTCGCAAAAACACATTCGCCAGAGGCGCAGCTGGGTCCATAATAGACCTGACTTTCGTCAGCAATCGCCTTTTCCCTGTTCAACATGGCGTGTCGGCAATGTGTATACTGGTAGTGATCATGAAGCGATCATTTTTTCTGTTGCCGAGCGAAATGCCAGATCACGGGGCGCCTCCTCCAGGAGCGGCTACAGAGTGGCCACTCTCAGCATCCCTACGTTTTCGGCAGCGATGAGCACCGTGGAAGCTGTAGGCACAGCACAAGAAGTAGCTTATCAGGTAATCCACCGCATACAAGATATCTGTGACGCAAGTATTGAACGCCGTTCAGCGCACCCAAGATACCACGCCCCGACTTACTGGTGGAACGAGGAGATTGCGGAAGCGCGCCTTGCCTGTATCTCGGCCAGGAGGCGGTACCTAAGGGCAAAGAAACGCAATCGTACAACATGGCCGGACCTTCAAGCACTTTTCAGCGCAAACAGAAGAGGCCTGAAGCATGCCATACGGAAAAGTAAGCGTGAGTGTTTTCTCCAGTTATGTGACTCTGCAGACCAGGACCCCTGGGGGACAGCCTACAATATCGTCGTCAAGCGCGTGGGTGCAGACGCCCCAGCAGTTCCCTCGGACCCCGTAGAGCTACAGTCCATTGTGGAAACTCTATTTCCGCTTGGAACAGTAGTTCCCCCCAAGGCACTGAACTTCGGCTGCCCTCAAAGCCCTTTCAGCGAGAAGAGGTCCAATGCGTCTCAGTTGAGGAGATCCTCTTGATTGCGCGCAGCATCAAGCCAAACAAGGCGCCAGGTCCAGATGGTATCCCAAACCGCGTTGTTCAGCTCGCACTCTCGCTAAGGCCTGAGCTTTTCGCTGAGGTGCCTGCTCGAAGGAGTCTTTCCAGAGCGGTGGAAGAAGCAGAGGCTAGCGTTAATCCCAAAACCGGGCAGACCCCCCAAGGAAGCGTCGTCCTACCGGCCCATCTTTCTTATAGACTGTTTTGGTAAGGTTCTCGAGAAGGTGATAGCCATGAGACTGGAGGGAGCGATCCGCGAAGCTGGAGATTTATCGCCAAACCAATTTGGCTTCATCAAGGGGAAGGCCACCTTCGACGCAATCAGCAAAGTGGTTGACGTAGCGGCAAAAGCAATTGAGGGCGTCAGGTGGAAGGGCGGCGCAAAAAAAGTATTGTCTTGTGGCCACGCTGGACATAAAGAATGCTTTTAACACGGCTGATTGGCAATGCATCCTCCAAGCATCAAATGCAATATAAAAATAAAAGATTATTTAATTTAAACAGAACAAAACTGACGAAGCTCTTTAGAAGGTGATCTACTGCTTTTCGGGCCCTCTAGTTGGGTGTCGTAAGTTACGCGAGATCATGTTTCGGGAGCTGGCTCTGTCAAAGATACCGACTATGCTCAGGGCAGTGGGGTGGGTTCTAGCTCTCTTTACGTATGCGTCGCTTGGCATGAACAATCATACAGAGTATTCGGGATACAAAGGTTTCACAGGCGACTAAGGCTAATTCATTCGTGTTTAAAGCTGGACCATAATTAAGAAATCAGATGCGATGCCCAATAGAGGCTTTACATTTCTTTATTGTTATTCATCTTTGCTAAGAACTAGGAGATGCTTATTGGAGCTGTCGGTAATCGAAACATGAATTAATATATACTCGCGGTTATACGTACGTTTCTTACGAGAACGGGTTCACGAAAACCCATTGCTACTTGGTTGGTTGTATGCGGCTATGCTGTACTTACTTCACTGTCCATCGGCATCAGAAGGCCTGTTGAACGAAGAAGCTGTAGGGACGAATTTAAATAATTGCATCAAACAACCTTTTGCAAACCCGTCGATATGAATAATTATTCGGATATTAATTGACGTTCGATACTCCTTCCAATGTGCATAACAACGAATTAATTATATAAAATAATGTCAATTATAATACTGCAGAATTAGGTAAGAAATCCCGATCGAAATTGGGTTGCCCACAAGGAGCAATGAGACGTAATCCGGGAGAGATGGGGTATCAGTATTTGATGACCTCGTGTTCCAAAAGTTGGTGTATGTATGTGTAAGTCAGGTAATAGTAGTGATATGAGGCTCACGTTGCGCTCGCGATGCCCAAGGCGCAATATGCCCAATTACAGCATATTTTATTCCGAGTTATTATATATGAATATATGTATGTACATATATAAACTCGCAATAAAATATGCTGAAATTTAAATATATTATGTCTATACATCTAAATTGATAATAATAACACAACAAGATCGACAGGTGCAGTCGGCACACGCCAGCAAAAGTAAAAAATCAAATCAACAAAATCACTACCAGCAGCAGAACACAATACGTCATACGATGCCGAAGAACTAACATACTCAGGAACCCAGCAGCAGTACAAGGCAATCAGCAAACGTTTAGACTTTCGAATGCAACCGCTAACGGATTAAACGCAACCAAATTTTCTGGCACATTTTTGCTCGAGCCAACATGTAACCGTGTCCATCACTCAATCTCTGACTATACCGAAATGAGTGTGTGCGTTTGCGCTTGTATGAAATGGTATATCTACGTATTGTATGGTTAGTGTTTAATTGTAGTCTTTACTAACGCTACAATAAAAGTTGAAAAAGAGAGTGAACTACCAAATATCCTTGGCGTGAAATGTACCTTATTGCTTACCGTTGATATTTTCGAGTAGGTATAAGGAATTGCCTATGATCTGTTTCACACGTGTTTTCCCACCCACAGCAGCAAGCTTAGCATTATAATTTGCAACCAAGTTGCTAAGTGTAAAATTGCGTTTTACCACTTCTTGTCCTAGTGAAAACTTCGTAAGGTGAGTCTGCAGATCATAGGTGCGACGATTTTCATTATATGCCTTATTCATGTGCTTCTGAATATCAGAGCGTATCATCTGAAATTCGTCACATCGCTGCAGAGCAGTTTCACCTTCTTTAAGCTGATTTCTGAGCAGTTTGTAGTTTATAGCAATCAATTTGTTTGGATCCAACGATCCTTCTCCATTTCCTCCTCTTCCATTTCCTCTTGAATTTCCTCTTCCATTATCCTCTTCCTCCATTTCCTCTTCCTCTCCACTTCCATTTTCTCTTCCTCTTCCATTTACATTTGAATTTGGGCAACATCTGCCTAAACGACTCTGTCAACAATTCATAGGAATTCATGATAATTGCCCAGGCGACTACGTTGCAATTCTCGGGGGCGTCGAAAGTCGATCACGCCACTGAGAAATGCGCTGACCAGGCAAATCCAGAGTGGTCGTTGGCCGGCTGCTATGTATCTATAGTGTAGGGTCTTTGGAGAGGGGTGTGGCAGCTATGGTAACACCTCCCCCTTAGACTGAAGTGACGGCCATAACGAAGGAATCGCCGACACGTAAGCTACCTCGGATGGGTACGGGGTGAAGATAGTTTTCCTAGTGCGACATATGATGAATATCGTAGTAATAATGACGAGGGCGACCACGATAACTAGGAGGGTAATTTTATCCACAGTTGTTTCCCTGATTTTAAGGATGTTGGATTGGGTGTTTTCCCATTTCAGCTGCAATACATCCAGGCTGAGGTTCTCCATTGTACCATTAATGTTATGTTTCCGATCTGGAAGAAAACCTCAGAGTCCTTATAAATGATTTCATTGATCACAATCGAGCAGTTATTATAATTAATTATCGTTATCCCGATTATGAAGAAGGGAGTGGAACAGCTTGATTTCTACTATCCAGTGTTGTTCAGGTTGGAGTATATTTTCGTCTTTGTTCGACCATTCTGCCTTGCAATTTGCGTCTTTTTTCAACAGCATGTCTCTCAGGCATTCCTTATTTATGAAATTATTTTGAGCCTCTAGGGTCTCGCAGAAGTACACGTCGTTAATTTTTGGACATTTCTCGGAGAAGCTCAATATGTTATTAATTTTAGTGTTATACAAAATAACTTTGGGTAAAGATATATAATAAGTTCCATTAAAAGGTAGTGGTATAATATGTGATACATTAAAAATTTCTTTCTCAAAAATAGATATTTTTATATGAAAAAAAATTTTTGTATTCTTAGTTTCTACTTCGACGTTCAAAAGTCGGTATAATTGTTCTTTAGAAATAATTTTTATATTTTGTTGTTCGATAATTTGTAGAGCATATTTCAATTCCGAAATGGGTAAAATGAACTTAGGGATGATATTAAATTTGGCCAAGAGCATACTCTCAGCAACATTGCTAATATGAGATTGCAGTAGTTCAATTTATTGTTTAATTTATTCTGTATCTGTAGCAAATAAATTTTTGATTCTTCTTCTTGAAGTTCTTTCTGAACTCCATTTTTAAAATTGTAATGTTTTTGAATATAATTATTATTTTTTATTATCTCCGAATTGCGAAAAAATCATATTCTCTATCTCCTCTTCCTTCTGAGTTAAAAATACAATCTTCTTATCAATATTGGATGCATCGTTTGCGTCCATATTTCCAAGTTCGTTTATTAAGCCTCTCCTCTTTCGGTTTTTTGGGCATAGAGATAAATTCTATCTTTTAATTGGTCGATTTTCTTTTGTAGGGTATCCACCGTGCCCTCTGAGTATGGCAAGTCTTTAATAAGATCCAACCTGGACTGTAGTTCTTAGGTCGATTATGTGACCGAACGTCTTACTTGTCTGGACTAACCTAGCCTGGACCAATTTAATCTCCGCGAATGGAGAATTGTTATGTATTTGTTGGACGTTTAGAAATTGGGCACAAGCCAGGGGTAACCTGCGAGAAGAAAAGTTTAATCTCTTTTTATAATTCTCCTTTTAGTCTTTGATTTGTGGATTTTTGTCTTTTGTGGGTTGGGCCATCGTCTGTGACCACTTCGTATTTAGTAAACCTGGGTGTTAATTTGTTCCTTATGTTTTCTTTCCTAAAAATCACGTCCACTCTAATTGGGTTATCTCTGTCTTGATTTAATTTATCAATATTCTTGGACATTTGCCTGTTTAGTTCTTCTTTTACATTTGGATATAACTTATCTTTAAGATAATCCTGAAGGCTAAAGGGGTTGTATTCTTTTTCAAAGATATGATTTCGTCCGGTGAACAGTTCGTACGGAGTTAATTTGGATACCGAATGAATAGCATTATTATAAGTTATAAAGGTTTCTGCCAGCATTTCCTCATGGTCTAAGGTTAATTTCATTGCTTTATTTTTGTCGTAAATTATCCTATAGATTTCCGTTAAGGAAGAATGAAGTCTTTCTACAGGGCATTACTTGACGATTGTTGAAATGAAGTCATGTGTAGAATTATATTGTATTGGGCACAAAGTTCTTTGAAAAGGAGAAAGGAGTCAAATTCGGAACCCTGATCACATACAATCTTTTTTGGGTATGCCATGATTCTTGAAAAATAACATCATGTGTTTGGTTATATTAATTGAGTCTCTAGATGGGATCGTAAATCCATATGCGAATTTGGATCACGGTTTTATCATGCCTAAAGAAGAACTATCTCTAAATGCCAATCTTAAAACTGAACACCTGAACATAGGAGAAAAACTAACCTTTTCAAGTACAGTTAAACATAACATTCAAACAACCGATAACATTTCTGTATATGTCAGACCGTTTAGATACAGTCAGACCGAAAGAGTCGAGGTTTTCATTCAAGTTTCTAAAATGCTAGAACAAAATATAATTAAACACAGCCACTCACCATGGAGTGCACCAGTATTTCTGGTACCTAAGAAAAGCGATGGTGTAGGCGAAAAGATGCCAGTAATGTGGCAATCGGACCTATAGCTTACGCTAGCAGAACACTATCAGAATCAGAATCACATTACTCCACAATCAAGAAGGAACTTTTAGCCATTGAAGGCAAACTACAGAAATAATAACAATAACGGGAAAAGTAAAGGAAACCAGGATCAGCGGGAAAATATCTACAGAACGTGTGCAATTTATTGTTTAGCGACCCAATTCCAAATCAAACAGGGTCGCAAGTATAAAAGGATCTCTCTCGGTGTAGAGGCAACGACAATGTTTATAAACATAAACATATATAAAATGAAAGGAAGCGAAGCGAAGAGAACCATAAGAAATCTCTTTTAAAGAACCGTTTAGTTTGCCTGTGTATCATATTAAAAACTTAATCTTGGCTAGGTCTAGCTAAGGTCTGAATGGCTTCTAACTGGTTCTCAGTAATATCTGGTAGACTTGCACTTAGTCTTGTCCTACTTCTAGTATTTGGAATCAGCTTTCTAACTGAACTCTGCAACCTCGATATTTGTTGGATTTGGGTAGTGGAGTTGAATATCTTAATTTAAAATTTTTAAAGTTAGTACATGTGTTGAATTTCTTAAAATTTAATATGTATGTGAAATGAAATTGTGTATTGAGTTCTTAATTTATAATTTGATATTCGTGTTTCTTAATTAATGTGTTAAGATTTGATCTGAATATCTTAATTTAAATAGTTGCTTGCGTGTACAATTGTGTCTTCGATGTGTAATCATGTTGTTGTTGTGTTACTCAAAGTGCGAGTGGGATGGAGCAGTTTCTTTCAAAGGAATCTGTAAATATGATCGTACTTTAGTATTTATTTAACACAAGAAAATAAGATACTTGCTAAACCTTTGTATATAAAATGGTTTATAATAATTGTAACTATGGTTCATAATTAAATCAAATCATAACTCTTACTTTGATTATGTTTCATAATTGAATTAAAACATAACTTTATTTTGATCAATTGTTGTAAATCAAAGCATAACTTTACTTTGATTATGGTTCATAATTGAATCAAAACATAACTTTATTTTGATCAATTGTATGACCGAACGTGTGTGTCGTACCAAATATTCGTCATTAAATAAATAGTTTGAAGTGGCTCAATACCGTGTATTTGTTGTATGATGTTCAAGACGAACATGTTGAATCGCCATGAAACAATTTACGTGTCAAACGAACCACAACTTGACGTGTCCTCTCACTTCGAACTTTCGGTGTGATCTGCTCTCACACATGTATTATCACCTCACAGGCTCGAACGCCATGAAACAAATCACATCCGGCCGTTGCTTGACTCAAGCTTACTAAAGGCGGCTACAGACATTCTGTATTTAGGTGTTCGATCAATTTATTCATTTTCTTGTTATCTTGTGTTATTTTATTAAATTGTATGTGCAAAAAAAAAGTCTTTTACCATCTCACATTCACTTGACAAAAAAATTACTTACACATATTATACACAGAAGGAAGAGGAGGTGATGGAGAAGGAGGAGATGGAGAAGGAGGAGATGGAGAAGGAGGAGATGGAAGAGGAGGAGATGGAAGATGAGAAGATCGATGAGGAGGAGATGGAGGAGGAGGAGATGGAGGAGGAGGAAATGGAGGAGGAGGAGACGGAGGAGGAGGAAATGGAGAAGGAGGAGATGGAGGATTTTTTTGTCAAGTGAATGTGAGATGGAAAAGACTTTTTTGTGCACATACAATTTAATAAAATAACACAAGATAACAAGAAAATGAATAAATTGATCGAACACCAAAATACAGAAAGTCTGTAGCCGCCTTTAGTAAGCTTGAGTCAAGCAAGTTGGAATAAGCTGACGTCGATCAAGTTGGCAACCAAAAGTGATCCACGTGTGGCAGGCTACGTGTTGCGTTTGCGTTGATTTGTTTCAGGCCGATTCAAACCTCTCAAACGTGATGTGCGCCTAATACAAGTGTGTTACGCGTCCAAGATCTTCGAAGTGTAGTGATGGAGGAAGAGGAGATGGAGAAGGAGATGGAGGAGGAGATGGAGGAGGAAATGGAGGAAGAGATGGAGGAGGAGGAAATGGAGGAAGAGGAGATGGAGGAGGCGATGGAGGAGGAGATGGAGGAGGAGATGGAGGAGGAAATGGAGGAGGAAATGGAGGAAGAGATGGTGGAGAAGATGGAGGAGGAGATGGATTAGGAGATGGATTAGGAGATGGATGAGGAGATGGAAGAGGAGATGGAGGAGGAGATGGAGGAGGAGATGGAGGAGGAGATGGAGGAGGAGATGGACGAGGAGATGGAGGAGGAGATGGAGGAGGAGATGGAGGAGGAGATGGAGGAGGAGATGGAGGAGGAGATGGAGGAGGAGGAAGAGGAGGAGATGATGGATGAGGAGATGGAGGAGGAGATGGAGGAGGAGATGGAGGAGGAGATGGAGGAGGAGATTGAGGAGGAGGAAGAGGAGGAGATGATGGATGAGGAAGAGGAGGAGATGAAGGAGGAGGAGGAAATGGAGGAGGAGGAGATGGAGGAGAAAGAGATGGAGAAGAAGGAAATAGAGGAGGAGGAAATGGAGAAGAAGGAAATAGAGGAGGAGGAAATGGAGGAGGAGGAAATGAAGGAGGAGGAAATGGAGGAGGAGGAAATGAAGGAGGAGGAAATTGAATAAGAGATGGAGGAGGATGAGATGGAGGAAGATGGGACGAAGGAGGAGGAGATGGAAATGGAGGAGATGGTTATTTCATTTCCTCCTCCTTCATTTCTCCTCCTTCTTCATTTACTTCTCCTCCATTTACTTCTCCTTCATTTTCTCCTCCTTCATTTTCTCCTCCTTCATTTTCTCCTCCTTCATTTTCTCCTCCTTCATTTTCTCATCCTTCATTTTCTCATCTGTCATTATCTCCTCCATCTCCATCTCCTCCTCCTCCATCTCCTCCTCCTCCATCCCCTCCTCCACCATCTCCTCCTCCTCCATCCTCCATTTCCATCTCCTCCATCGCCTCCATCTCCTCCATTTCCATCTCATCCATCTAGTCCTCGTCCATCTCCTCCTCCTTCATCTCCTCATCTTCCATCTCTTCCTCAATTTCCTCCCTCCTCCTCCATTCCTCCTCCTCCATTTCCTTCTTCTTTATTTCCTCCTCCTCTATTTGCTTCTTCTCTATTTCCTCCTCCTCTATTTGCTTCTTCTCCATCTCTTTCTCCTCCATCTCCTCCTCCTCCATTTCCTCCTCCTCCTTCATCTCCTCCTCTTCCTCATCCATCATCTCCTCCTCTTCCTCCTCCCCTCAATCTCCTCCCTCCATCTCCCTCCTCCATCTCCTCCTCCATCTCCTCCTCCATCTCCTCCTCCTTCTCCTCCTCCTTCTCCTCCTCCATCTCCTCCTCCATCTCCTCCTCCATCTCCTCTTTTATCTCCTTTTTTATATCCTACTCCATCTCCTCCTCCATCTCCTCCTCCATCTCCTCCTCCATCTCCTCTTCCATCTCCTCATCCATCTCCTAATCCATCTCCTAATCCATCTCCTAATCCATCTCCTCCTCCATCTTCTCCACCATCTCTTCCTCCATTTCCTCCTCCATTTCCTCCTCCATCTCCTCCTCCATCTCCTCCTCCATCGCCTCCTCCATCTCCTCTTCCTCCATTTCCTCCTCCTCCATCTCTTCCTCCATTTCCTCCTCCATCTCCTTCTCCATCTCCTTCTCCATCTCCTCTTCCTCCATCACTACACTTCGAAGATCTTGGACGCGTAACACACTTGTATTAGGCGCACATCACGTTTGAGAGGTTTGAATCGGCCTGAAACAAATCAACGCAAACGCAACACGTAGCCTGCCACACGCGGATCACTTTTGGTTGCCAACTTGATCGACGTCAGCTTATTCCAACTTGCTTGACTCAAGCTTACTAAAGGCGGCTACAGACTTTCTGTATTTTGGTGTTCGATCAATTTATTCATTTTCTTGTTATCTTGTGTTATTTTATTAAATTGTATGTGCACAAAAAAGTCTTTTTCCATCTCACATTCACTTGACAAAAAATTACTTATTGGCACATATTATACACTCTACTTACAGAAAAACCCAAAAGAGCATTTGGTTCGTAGTTCGGCTGCGCCAGTTATAAGTGTAGCTCTGTACACTGTGGGGATGAATGTCCTGAAAGTACTCCTAGTAGAGGGTATCCTTGCCAAAATGTTTAGTTAAATAATAAATGCAAGTGACGTTGGCTTTTAAATATTTAATGTTTCTTTATTCAGAGTAAGTCGTTTGAGCTTCCTCGATGTCTTTGTCAGAACTGGCTCGTTCTCGCCAATTACTCTAGGCGAAGACTTGTTAGCATTTTGGGCAACATCCGCCTAAACGGAAATCATGATAATTGCCCAGTCGATTATGTTGCAATTCTTGGGGGCGTTGAACGTCGATCACGCCACGGAGAAATGCGCTGACCAGACAAATCCAGAGTGGTCGTTGGCCGGCTGCAATGTATCTACAGTGTAGCTACATTGTAGGGTCTTTGGAGAGGAGGGTGGCAGCTATGGTAACTCGCGCGATCTCCCCGCGCCCCTTATCCACAACTCCGTCTCTCGCCACTTGCCCTCATTTATACATGAGATAGAGAGAGAGAGAGAGATAGTATGCTTCGCTCGCTCACCTCTTTGGTATTTTTTAATATATTTTAAAATGATTCCAATTGCGTTCCGCAATTGGCCAGAATCTTTGCCTTAAAGCAATCAGCAAGCTCTGCGGTCCTGCATGCAGGAACTTGCGATGGGAAGATATGATAATTGCATCAGTGACTGGGTGCCGCTTAGGCACAGAAGCGGATGATTTACCTCGTAGTCCAACGGTGAGTGTTAAAGCATTCATCAAATTTTGCAATTTGATGAGAGATCGACTTGTGAGGATGAGATTCAACAATGCGACGGCGCTCGGTAGATCGATCAACAATGCGGCTGCTTGAGGCCACGCCGAATTGTTGCATTGCAGGAGGTCCGAACCTTGACTCCAGAGAGGCGAATCCAGGAGCTTCTTGGGAATAGACCCCCACGACAGAATATCGGCTGGATTCATTTGCGTTGGAATGTGTTGCCAAAACATCCCCTTGGTCATCTTTTGAATCTGTGAGAACCTATTAGAGTCAAAAAAGTTAGTGGGCGTGTCTAGTATCCAAGCCAAGGCCACAGTTGATTCGCTCCAGCAATGAAATGAGCATTCGAACGTAACGGTTTTAGCGATATTGGCGACAAGCTCCGATAATAGTTGTGTGGCCGAGAGCTCCAACTTCGGAATTGTTAATGATTTTAACGATACAAACCTGGACTTTGAACAAAGAAGCGTCGACGAATATGAATTGCCAAGCTCAGAGTGACGGTATATGCAAGCACCATAAGCGACCATGTTTGCATCACAAAATGCATGTATGTCCCATTTCGCAAAAGGACGCATTGCGTAGCGTGGAAATCCCAAACTACTGACCAATGATAGTTGCGAAGTTAGCTCTTCCCAAGTAGAGTGGAGCCCTTGCGGCAGACACTCGTCCCATTTTAGCTGCTCCTGAACAGTGTCCTAACTTTACTAACTACTTTTAATTTCAATTTTATATTGTAACTATGCAGAAGGCAGATAAGCAAGAATAACTAAATTAAGATTTAACGGCTGTGCTCGCTCTCTATTGAGAGAGAGAGAGGAACACAGCACAGAGGAGAATGCAAAAATCTATTGCTGCACAGATCAATGTACAATAAATGCCAATAATGAAATAAAACAAATTTATGATGGGCTGTTGTTAGCGGCTGCATAACCAAACATCCTCCCCCCGTTGAAGGACACGGGCTGACAACATCATCCCAACAATAAACAGGGCATGAAAATAAACCAAGTTGCAGTATTTCCCGTATCAGTTGAGCCAGTAATACTGCAGCGCATAATTCCAATTTGGGAACCGTGAGGGCCTTGAACGGGGCAACACGAGATTTGGCGCAGAGGAGATGGGCTACTCGTTGACCTTGAGACATGGAGACTATGTAAATGTATCCTCCATATGCGTCAATGCTGGCATCACTGAATCCGTGGATTTCGACAATGCTATTGGGTACCAGTGCGAAACGAGGAAACTGCCACTTCTGGGTGAAGCTGATACTAGCAGATAAATTTAGCCAAGCAGAATGAAGCGCCGAAGGTAAACTTTCGTCGCAGTCCAGTTTTTCTCTCCAGATCTGCTGCAGTAGGATTTTAGCCTTCGTTATAACGGGGCAGATAAGACCAAGAGGCACGTAAAAGCGAACAATCGTAGACAAGACAGACCGCTTGCTATGTTTTGGAACTGTTTTCATGGGCGACGTAGAGAATAGCGGAATATCCGAGATTGAATATCAAGCGATAACAAGAGTTTTGGTAATGTCGCTGCCATCATCAAATTTTAAAAAGGAATCCTTTTCCAAATCGGGAATCTGCCTCAAAGTACCAGGATCATTTGGGCACCATTTTCTCAATTTAAAATGACCTTTGTCCAGTAATTCAGTGGTCTGTCGCATGAGTTACCTAATGTGATGAGATCATCGACATAGAAGTCTCGTTGAAGAACTTTAGCGGCAATTGGAAACGACGATTTTTATTTTCTGCTAGCTAATGCATGGCTCTGACAGATAGAAATGAAGCTGGATTTGTTCCGTAGGTGACGGTATCAAGCTTAAAGACTTGTATCTTTTCCTGGGGTGTGTCACGCCACAAGATGCTTTGTAAATAGCTGTCCGGTTCCTTGACCCTGACCCATCGGTACATTTTACAGTTTAAGCAACCGGAAACAGTTTGGGCTGCAACGTGGGGCCTGCCATGAGTATTTCATTCAAAGACTATCCAGAAGAGGTTTTTGCAGAGCCATCAAAGACAACACGTAGCTTGGTTGTTGTACTGTCTTCCTTTAAAACGCAGTGAAGACGCAAATAAAAATTGCATTGTTTCTTGAAGTCAAATGGTACCAGAGACATGCGATTTAACGATAAGTACTCATAGATAAAGGCCGAAAACTTTTCCTTGAGCAGGGGATGGCGTTCAAGTTTGTTTTCCAAATTTAAAAAACGACGATAGGCTTTCTGATAGGAATCTCCCAATATCTCCGGGCTGTGCTTTGCAGGAAGCCGAACAGAATATTCTCCTGATGGAAGTCTAGAAAATGTAGACACGAAGTGGGCCTCGCAGTCGAGTTCTTCCTTTGTGCGCTTAGAGACAGATTCAGCAATGTTTTCTATCTCCCAAAATTTACGCACCAATTCCTCCAGACGGATATCTTCATCAGGCATTTGAGGCACATTCGATTTAACAGTCAATGATGAAAACTTGTTTGGGTTGGAACTACCACCAGTGACAATCCATCCGAAACGAGTTTTTTGGAGAAGCGGAAGTCCATCGGCCAATTTTATTTGCCCTACACACACCGGATCAAAGAATAGGCTAGCGTCTATCAGCAATTCAATTTTTTGGGGCCTGAAGAATTGCGGATCGGGCAAACGAAGGTTAGCTGGTATTTTTCAGTCTTCAGAGTTTAAAGTTGGGTTGGGCTGGTTGTCCGTGATATTAGGAGCTACCAGAGCTGCAATATTGGCAAATAACTCTGAAGTTTGAGATTTGAGATTAATATATACCATACATCAATTTGAGCTAAGTCTGGCTTCACCAATTTCAGAAACTGTAGCTACAGACTTATACTTGGTCAATTGCAAAGTGTGTGCCAGACGGGAGGTGATTATGTGTAGTTGCGAGCCGGAGTCAAGTAAGGCGCTGCAAGGAACCCAAGATCCTGATCTATTTTGAATATTGATGACGGCAGTGGCCAACAATACAAAGTCTGCTCCGAGATTTTGAGCCACTAAGGAAGAAGATTGACCAGGTGATGATCCTTGTGCAACTAATCCATTGGAACGAGTATCAGAAGTTAGCTGAGGTTGAGCAGACTAGAAGCGAGATGACGAGGGCCTTGAGCCAAAATGTAGATTTTTGTTGTGCTTACTTCCACAGATGCGACAGCGATCGGCATTACAATTTCGTAGGTGATGTCCACCTTTAAGGCAGTTTAGGTATAAAGCCAACCTTTTTGCATCCTGCAAGCGATCTTGGAGCGAAAAACTTCTGAATTGTGGGAACCAAAAATTATATGGTCTATAACATTGCAGACAGGGCAGAAAGCGACAGGGGTAGTGGCGACAAATGAATTTCTAAAGTTGTTGATGGATTTCCTAGGTTTTACAACTTGTGGCATGATTCGAAGTGCAGCATTGGTACGTTCGATGTTTTCAAATTTCTGGCATCTTGTCTCCAGAAATTTAACAATGTCAATGCCTGCCACACGCGGATCACTTTTGGTTGCCAACTTGATCGACGTCAGCTTATTCCAACTTGCTTGACTCAAGCTTACTAAAGGCGGCTACAGACTTTCTGTATTTTGGTGTTCGATCAATTTATTCATTTTCTTGTTATCTTGTGTTATTTTATTAAATTGTATGTGCACAAAAAAAGTCTTTTTCCATCTCACATTCACTTGACAAAAAAAATTACTTATTGGCACATATTATACACTCTACTTACAGAAAAACCCAAAAGAGCATTTGGTTCGTAGTTCGGCTGCGCCAGTTATAAGTGTAGCTCTGTACACTGTGGGGATGAATGTCCTGAAAGTACTCCTAGTAGGGGGTATCCTTGCCAAAATGTTTAGTTAAATAATAAATGCAAGTGACGTTGGCTTTAAATATTTAATGTTTCTTTATTCAGAGTAAGTCGTTTGAGCTTCCTCGATGTCTTTGTCAGAACTGGCTCGTTCTCGCCAATTACTCTAGGCGAAGACTTGTTAGCATTTTGGGCAACATCCGCCTAAACGGAAATCATGATAATTGCCCAGTCGATTATGTTGCAATTCTTGGGGGCGTTGAACGTCGATCACGCCACGGAGAAATGCGCTGACCAGACAAATCCAGAGTGGTCGTTGGCCGGCTGCAATGTATCTACAGTGTAGCTACATTGTAGGGTCTTTGGAGAGGAGGGTGGCAGCTATGGTAACTCGCGCGATCTCCCCCGCGCCCCTTATCCACAACTCCGTCCTCGCCACTTGCCCTCATTTATACATGAGATAGAGAGAGAGAGAGAGATAGTATGCTTCGCTCGCTCACCTCTTTGGTATTTTTTAATATATTTTAAAATGATTCCAATTGCGTTCCGCAATTGGCCAGAATCTTTGCCTTAAAGCAATCAGCAAGCTCTGCGGTCCTGCATGCAGGAACTTGCGATGGGAAGATATGATAATTGCATCAGTGACTGGGTGCCGCTTAGGCACAGAAGCGGATGATTTACCTCGTAGTCCAACGGTGAGTGTTAAAGCATTCATCAAATTTTGCAATTTGATGAGAGATCGACTTGTGAGGATGAGATTCAACAATGCGACGGCGCTCGGGTAGATCGATCAACAATGCGGCTTCTTGAGGCCACGCCGAATTGTTGCATTGCAGGAGGTCCGAACCTTGACTCCAGAGAGGCGAATCCAGGAGCTTCTTGGGAATAGACCCCCACGACAGAATATCGGCTGGATTCATTTGCGTTGGAATGTGTTGCCAAAACATCCCCTTGGTCATCTTTTGAATCTGTGAGAACCTATTAGAGTCAAAAAGAGTTAGTGGGCGTGTCTAGTATCCAAGCCAAGGCCACAGTTGATTCGCTCCAGCAATGAAATGAGCGTTCGAACGTAACGGTTTTAGCGATATTGGCGACAAGCTCCGATAATAGTTGTGTGGCCGAGAGCTCCAACTTCGGAATTGTTAATGATTTTAACGATACAAACCTGGACTTTGAACAAAGAAGCGTCGAGGAATATGAATTGCCAAGCTCAGAGTGAAGGTATATGCAAGCACCATAAGCGACCATGTTTGCATCACAAAATGCATGTATGTCCCATTTCGCAAAAGGACGCATTGCGTAGCGTGGAAATCCCAAATTACTGACCAATGATAGTTGCGAAGTTAGCTCTTCCCAAGTAGAGTGGAGCCCTTGCGGCAGACACTCGTCCCATTTTAGCTGCTCCTGAACAGTGTAACTATGCAGAAGGCAGATAAGCAAGAATAACTAAATTAAGATTTAACGGCTGTGCTCGCTCTCTATTGAGAGAGAGAGAGGAACACAGCACAGAGGAGAATGCAAAATCTATTGCTGCACAGATCAATGTACAAAAAATGCCAATAATGAAATAAAACAAATTTATGATGGGCTGTTGTTAGCGGCTGCATAACCAAACATCCTCCCCCGTTGAAGGACACGGGCTGACAACATCATCCCAACAATAAACAGGGCATGAAAATAAACCAAGTTGCAGTATTTCCCGTATCCAGTTGAGCCAGTAATACTGCAGCGCATAATTCAATTTGGGAACCGTGAGGGCCTTGAACGGGGCAACACGAGATTTGGCGCAGAGGAGATGGGCTACTCGTTGACCTTGAGACATGGAGACTATGTAAATGTATCCTCCATATGCGTCAATGCTGGCATCACTGAATCCGTGGATTTCGACAATGCTATTGGGTACCAGTGCGAAACGAGGAAACTGCCACTTCTGGGTGAAGCTGATACTAGCAGATAAATTTAGCCAAGCAGAATGAAGCGCCGAAGCGTAAACTTTCGTCCGTCCAGTTTTTCTCCAGATCTGCTGCAGTAGGATTTTAGCCTTCGTTATAACAGATAAGACCAAGAGGCACGTAAAAGCGAGACAATCGTAGACAAGACAGACCGCTTGCTATGTTTTGGAACTGTTTTCATGGGTGACGTAGAGAATAGCGGAATATCCGAGATTGAATATCAAGCGATAACAAGAGTTTTGGTAATGTCGCTGCCATCATCAAATTTTAAAAAGGAATCCTTTTCCAAATCGGAATCTGCCTCAAAGTACCAGGATCATTTGGGCACCATTTTCTCAATTTAAAATGACCTTTGTCCAGTAATTCAGTGGTCTGTCGCATGAGTTACCTAATGTGATGAGATCATCGACATAGAAGTCTCGTTGAAGAACTTTAGCGGCAATTGGAAACGACGATTTTTATTTTCTGCTAGCTAATGCATGGCTCTGACAGATAGAAATGAAGCTGGATTTGTTCCGTAGGTGACGGTATCAAGCTTAAAGACTGCATCCTTTCCTGGGGTGTGTCACGCCACAAGATGCTTTGTAAATAGCTGTCCGGTTCCTTGACCCTGACCCATCGGTACATTTTACAGTTTAAGCAACCGGAAACAGTTTGGGCTGCAACGTGGGGCCTGCCATGAGTATTTCATTCAAAGACTATCCAGAAGAGGTTTTTGCAGAGCCATCAAAGACAACACGTAGCTTGGTTGTTGTACTGTCTTCCTTTAAAACGCAGTGAAGACGCAAATAAAAATTGCATTGTTTCTTGAAGTCAAATGGTACCAGAGACATGCGATTTAACGATAAGTACTCATAGATAAAGGCTGAAAACTTTTCCTTGAGCAGGGGATGGCGTTTAAGTTTGTTTTCCAAATTTAAAAAAAACGACGAGAGGCTTTCTGATAGGAATCTCCCAATATCTCCGGGCTGTGCTTTGCAGGAAGCCGAACAGAATATTCTCCTGATGGAAGTCTAGAAAATGTAGACACGAAGTGGGCCTCGCAGTCGAGTTCTTCCTTTGTGCGCTTAGAGACAGATTCAGCAATGTTTTCTATCTCCCAAAATTTACGCACCAATTCCTCCAGACGGATATCTTCATCAGGCATTTGAGGCACATTCAATTTAACAGTCAATGATGAAAACTTGTTTGGGTTGGAACTACCACCAGTGATAATCCATCCGAAACGAGAGTTTTGGAGAAGCGGAAGTCCATCGGCCAATTTTATTTGCCCTACACACACCGGATCAAAGAATAGGCTAGCGTCTATCAGCAATTCAATTTTTGGGGCCTGAAGAATTGCGGATCGGGCAAACGAAGGTTAGCTGGTATTTTCAGTCTTCAGAGTTTAAAGTTGGGTTGGGCTGGTTGTCCGTGATATTAGGAGCTACAGAGCTGCAATATTGGCAAATAACTCTGAAGTTTGAGATTTGAGATTAATATATACCATACATCAATTTGAGCTAAGTCTGGCTTCACCAATTTCAGAAACTGTAGCTACAGACTTATACTTGGTCAATTGCAAAGTGTGTGCCAGACGGGAGGTGATTATGTGTAGTTGCGAGGCCGGAGTCAAGTAAGGTGCAGCAACCCAAGATCCTGATCTATTTCGAATATTGATGACAGCAGTGGCCAACAATACAAAGTCTGCTCGAGATTTTTGAGCCACTAAGGAAGAAGATTGACCAGTGATGATCGTGCCGCTAATCCATTGGAACGAGTATCAGAAGTTAGCTGAGGTTGAGCAGACTAGAAGCGAGATGACGAGGGCCTTGAGCCAAAATGTAGATTTTTAGTTGTGCTTACTTCCACAGATGCGACAGCGATCGGCATTACAATTTCGTAGGTGATGTCCACCTTTAAGGCAGTTTTAGGTATAAAGCCAACCTTTTTGCATCCTGCAAGCGATCTTGGGCGAAAAACTTCTAAATTGTGGGAACCAAAATTAAATGGTCTATAACATTGCAGACAGGGCAGAAAGCGACAGGGGTAGTGGCGACAAATGAATTTCTAAAGTTGTTGATGGCTTTCCTAGGTTTTACAACTTGTGGCGTGATTCAGAAGTGCAGCATTGGTACGTTCGATGTTTTCAATTTCTGGCATCTTG
>JAECWR010000324.1:5000-29148 GCA_018150935.1 Drosophila pruinosa
GAACGTTCAATTTCGGTACGCACAATACTAATCACCATCTTAATGATCTCTGAAAATTTGGTTACAATCGGATTTAAAACACAGAAGTTATTAGGATATTACTTTTACAAGGCGTTACCACGTGCAACTGCTAGTGCTGCCTAGCTAGTTGCTATGACACTCCGCGACATAATAATGGTGTTCAATAAACCAACTAAAGTGCCACCAAGCTAATAACTTCCAACAAAGAAAATTTTGATCTATTATTTTGGTATTTTTAGTACATTTTTTTTTAGTATTTTTTCAGTATATTTTTATACTATTATATAAATATAATATTTTGATGGTAAAATTGGGTGGCGGGTATCTCACAGTCGAGCAAACTCGACTGTAGCTTTATTACTTGTTTTCAGTATATTTTTGAAAAATATAATATTTTGATGGTAAAATTGGATGGCGGGTATCTCACAGTCGAGCAAACTCGACTGTAGCTTTCTTAATTGTTATACCCGCCTACCCAAAGGGTAGAAGGGTATTATGGCTTTGTACCGACCGAAAATGTATGTAACAGGCAGCAGGATGCATCACCGACCCCACAAAGTATATATATTTTTGATCAGCGTCAACAGCCGAGACGATATAGCCATGTCCGTCTGTCCGTCTGTCCGTCCGTATGAACACCTATATCTCAGAGACTATAAGAGATAGAGCAAATAAATTTTCGGAACAGTATGTCTTATAGTTGCACGCAGATCAAGTTTATTTTTTATTTTGGTCACGCCCCCTCCCGCCCCCGTAAATCGAATAAAACCGAATTGCAAGCGTCGTTTTAAACCTAGAACGTTCAATTTCGGTACGCACAATACTAATAACCATCTTAATGATCTCTGAAAATTTGGTTACAATCGGATAAAAAACACAGAAGTTATTAAGAAATTTCTTTTATAAGGCGTTACGTGCAACTGCTAGTGCTGCCTAGTTAGTGGCTATGACACTCCGCGGAATAATAATGGTGTTCACTAAACCAAGTAAAGTGCCGGAAAGCTTATAATTTCGAACAATGAAAATTTTGATGTATTATTTTGGTATTTTTAAGTATATTTTGTAAAGTATTTTTATACCCGCCTACCCAAAGGGTAGAAGGGTATTATGGCTTTGTGCCGACCTAAAATGTATGTAACAGGCAGAAGGAAGCATCTCCGACCCCATAAAGTATATATATTCTTGATCAGCGTCAACAGCCGAGACGATATAGCCATGTCCGTCTGTCCGTCCGTATGAACACATAGATCTCAGAGACTATAAGAGATAGAGCAACAAATTTTTCGCGACAGTCTGTCTTATTGTTGCACGCAGATCAAGTTTATTTTTGATTTTCGCCACGCCCCCTCCCGCCCCCGTAAATCGAATAAAACCGAATTGCAAGCGTCGTTTTAAACCTAGAACGTTCAATTTCGGTATGCACAATACTAATCACCATCTTAATGATCTCTGAAAATTTGGTTACAATCGGATTTAAAACACAGAAGTTATTAGGATATTACTTTTACAAGGCGTTACCACGTGCAACTGCTAGTGCTGCCTAGCTAGTTGCTATGACACTCCGCGACATAATAATGGTGTTCAATAAACCAACTAAAGTGCCACCAAGCTAATAACTTCCAACAAAGAAAAATTTTGATCTATTATTTTGGTATTTTTAGTACATTTTTTTTTAGTATTTTTTCAATATATTTTTATACTATTATATAAATATAATATTTTGATGGTAAAATTGGGTGGTGGGTATCTCACAGTCGAGCAAACTCGACTGTAGCTTTATTACTTGTTTTCAGTATATTTTTGAAAAATATAATATTTTGATGGTAAAATTGGATGGCGGGTATCTCACAGTCGAGCAAACTCGACTGTAGCTTTCTTAATTGTTATACCCGCCTACCCAAAGGGTAGAAGGGTATTATGGCTTTGTACCGACCGAAAATGTATGTAACAGGCAGCAGGATGCATCACCGACCCCACAAAGTATATATATTTTTGATCAGCGTCAATAGCCGAGACGATATAGCCATGTCCGTCTGTCCGTCTGTCCGTCCGTATGAACACCTATATCTCAGAGACTATAAGAGATAGAGCAAATAAATTTTCGGAACAGTATGTCTTATAGTTGCACGCAGATCAAGTTTATTTTTTATTTTGGTCACGCCCCCTCCCGCCCCCGTAAATCGAATAAAACCGAATTGCAAGCGTCGTTTTAAACCTAGAACGTTCAATTTCGGTACGCACAATACTAATCACCATCTTAATGATCTCTGAAAATGTGGTTACAATCGGATTTAAAACACAGAAGTTATTAGGATATTACTTTTACAAGGCGTTACCACGAGCAACTGCTAGTGCTGCCTAGCTAGTTGCTATGACACTCCGCGACATAATAATGGTGTTCAATAAACCAACTAAAGTGCCGCCAAGCTAATAACTTCGAACAAAGAAAATTTTGATATATTATTTTGGTATTTTTAGTATATTTTTTTAGTATATTTTTATACTATTATATAAATATAATATTTTGATGGTAAAATTGGGTGGCGGGTATCTCACAGTCGAGCAAACTCGACTGTAGCTTTCTTACTTGTTTCAGTATATTTTTGAAAAATATAATATTTTGATGGTAAAATTGGGTGGCGGGTATCTCACAGTCGAGCAAACTCGACTTTAGCTTTCTTCCTTGTTTTCAGTATATTTTTGAAAATCATAATATTTTGATGGTAAAATTGGGTGGCGGGTATGTCACAGTCGAGCAAACTCGACTGTAGCTTTCTTACTTGTTTTCAGTATATTTTTGAAAAATATAATATTTTGATGGTAAAATTGGGTGGCGGGTATCTCACAGTCGAGCAAACTCGACTGTAGCTTTATACTTGTTATACCCGCCTACCCAAAGGGTAGAAGGGTATTATGGCTTTGTGCCGACCGAAAATGGATGTAACAGGCAGAAGGATGCATCTCCGACCCCATAAAGTATATATATTCTTGATCAGCGTCAACAGCCGAGACGATATAGCCATGTCCGTCTGTCCGTCCGTATGAACACATAGATCTCAGAGACTATAATAAATAAAATAAATAAAATAAATAAAATAAAATAAAATAAATAAAATAAAATAAATAAAATAAATAAAATAAATAAAATAAAATAAAATAAAATAAAATAAAATAAATAAAATAAATAAAATAAATAAAATAAAATAAAATAAAATAAAATAAAAAAAATAAAATAAAATAAAATAAAATAAAATAAATAAAATAAATAGGAAATGGGAAATGGGAAATCTTTGCAGAAACGGGAAATGGGAAATCTTTGCAAAAACGGGAAATGGGAAATCTTTGCAAAAACGGGAAATAGGAAATGGGAAATCTTTGCAAAAACGGGAAATAAGAAATCTTTGCAAAAACGGGAAATAGGAAATGGGGAAATGGGAAATCTTTGCAAAAAACGGGAAATAGGAAATGGAAATCTTTGCAAAAACGGGAAATAGGAAATGGGAAATCTTTGCAAAAACGGGAAATAGGAAATGGGAAATCTTTGCAAAACGGGAAATAGGAAATCTTTGCAAAAACGGGAAATAGGAAATGGGAAATAAGAAATCTTTGCAAAAAACGGAAATAGGAAATCTTTGCAAAAAACGGGAAATAGGAAATGGAAAATAAAAAATGGGAAATGGGAAATCTTTGCAAAAACGGGAAATAGGAAATCTTTGCAAAAACGGAAATAGGAAATCTTTGCAAAACGGGAAATAGGAAATAGGAAATCTTTGCAAAAAACGGGAAATAGGAAATGGAAATGGGAAAGCTTTGCAAAAACGGGAAATAGGAAATCTTTGCAAAAAAACGGGAAATGGGAAATAGGAAATCTTTGTAAAAAACCGGAAATAGGAAATCGGAGATTTTAGAACTTTTTCAGATTAATAGATATTTAATTTTTTTGTATTTTCTCCAATTAAAAAAAGGCTTTTTATTGCCATTAAGGCGGAACAAAGTTCGCCGGGTCACTAAATGATTTTTCATTAATAATTATTTTGTTTGTTTTAAAATCATTTTATACAAAAGATTAGGTCTTTTATTTATCGATGAGGCAGTAAGAAATCTGCCGGGTCAGCTAGTACTATTATATAAATATAATATTTTGATGGTAAAAATTGGGTAGCGGGTATCTCACAGTCGAGCAAACTCGACTGTAGCTTTCTTACTTGTTTTCAGTATATTTTTGAAAAATATAATATTTTGATGGTAAAATTGGATGACGGGTATTTCACAGTCGAGCAAACTCGACTGTAGCTTTCTTACTTGTTATACCCGCCCGCCCAAAGGGTAGAAGGGTATTATTTCTTTGTACCGACCGAAAATGTATGTAACAGGCAGAAGGATGCATCACCGACCCCACAAAGTATATATATTTTTGATCAGCGTCAACAGCCGAGACGATATAGCCATGTCCGTCTGTCCGTCTGTCCGTCCGTATGAACACCTAGATCTCAGAGACTATAAGAGATAGAGCAACAAATTTTTCGCGACAGTCTGTCTTAGTATTGCACGCAGATCAAGTTTGTTTTTGATTTTGGCCACGCCCCCTTCCGCCCATGCAAATTGAAAAAACTGAATTGCTAGCGTCGTTTTAAACCTAGAACGTTCAATTTCGGTACGCACAATACTAATCACCATCTTAATGATCTCTGAAAATTTGGTTACAATCGGATAAAAACACAGAAGTTATTAAGAAATTTCTTTTATAAGGCGTTACGTGCAACTGCTAGTGCTGCCTAGTTAGTGGCTATGACACTCCGCGGAATAATAATGGTGTTCACTAAACCAAGTAAAGTGCCGGAAAGCTTATAATTTCGAACAATGAAAATTTGGATGTATTATTTTGGTATTTTTAAGTATATTTTGTAAAGTATTTTTATACCCGCCTACCCAAAGGGTAGAAGGGTATTATGGCTTTGTGCCGACCGAAAATGTATGTAACAGAAAATGTATGTAAAGTATATATATTCTTGATCAGCGTCAACAGCCGAGACGATATAGCCATGTCCGTCTGTCCGTATGAACACCTATATCTCAGAGACTATAAGAGATAGAGCAACTAAATTTTCGGGACAGTATGTCTTATTGTTGCACGCAGATCAAGTTTATTTTTGATTTTGGCCACGCCCCTCCCGCCCCGTAAATCGAATAAAACCGAATTGCAAGCGTCGTTTAAAACCTAGAATGTTCAATTTTGCTACGCACAATACTAATCACCATCTTAATGATCTCTGAAAATTTGGTTACAATCGGATAAAAACACGGAAGTTATTAAGAAATTTCTTTTATAAGGCGTTACCACGTGCAACTGCTAGTGCTGCCTAGTTAGTTGCTATGACACTCCGCGGAATAATAATGGTGTTCAATAAACCAACTAAAGTGCCGGAAAGCTTATAATTTCGAACAATGGAAATTTTGATGTATTATTTTGGTATTTTTAAGTATATTTTGTAAAGTATTTTTTCAGTATATTTTGAAAAATATAATATTTTGATGGTAAAATTGGGTGGCGGGTATCTCACAGTCGAGCAAATTCGACTGTAGCTTTCTTACTTGTTTTCAGTATATTTTTGAAAAATATAATATTTTGATGGTAAAATTGGATGACGGGTATCTCACAGTCGAGCAAACTCGACTGTAGCTTTCTTACTTGTTATACCCGCCTACCCAAAGGGTAGAAGGGTATTATGGCTTTGTACCGACCGAAAATGTATGTAACAGGCAGCAGGATGCATCACCGACCCCACAAAGTATATATATTTTTGATCAGCGTCAACAGCCGAGACGATATAGCCATGTCCGTCTGTCCGTCCGTATGAACACATAGATCTCAGAGACTATAAGAGATAGAGCAACAAATTTTTCGCGACAGTCTGTCTTATTGTTGCACGCAGATCAAGCTTATTTTTGATTTTCGCCACGCCCCCTCCCGCCCCCGTAAATCGAATAAAACCGAATTGCAAGCGTCGTTTTAAATCTAGAATGTTCAGTTTTGGTACGCACAATACTAATCACCATCTTAATGATCTCTGCAAATTTGGTTACAATCGGTTTAAAAACACAGAAGTTATTAAGATATTACTTTTACAAGGCGTTGCCTAGCTAGTTTGCTATGACACTCCGCGACATAATAATGGTGTTCAATAAACCAACAAAAGTGCCACCAAGCTAATAACTTCGAACAAAGAAAATTTTGATCTATTATTTTGGTATTTTTAGTATATTTTTTAGTATTTTTTCAGTATATTTTTATACTATTATATAAATATAATATTTTGATGGTAAAATTGGGTGGAGGGGGATCTCACAGTCGAGCAAACTCGACTGTAGCTTTCTTTCTTGTTTTCAGTATATTTTGAAAAAATATAATATTTTGATGGTAAAATTGGATGGCGGGTATCTCACAGACGAGCAAACCTCGACTGTAGCTTTCTTACTTGTTTTCAGTATATTTTTGAAAAATATAATATTTTGATGGTAAATTGGGTGGCGGGTATCTCACAGTCGAGCAAACTCGACTGTAGCTTTATTACTTGTTATACCCGCCTACCCAAAGGGTAGAAGGGTATTATGGCTTTGTGCCGACCGAAAATGGATGTAACAGGCAGAAGGATGCATCTCCGACCCCATAAAGTATATATATTCTTGATCAGCGTCAACAGCCGAGACGATATAGCCATGTCCGTCTGTCCGTCCGTATGAACACATAGATCTCAGAGACTATAATAAATAAAATAAATAAAATAAATAAAATAAAATAAAATAAATAAAATAAAATAAATAAAATAAATAAAATAAATAAAATAAAATAAAATAAAATAAAATAAAATAAATAAAATAAATAAAATAAATAAAATAAAATAAAATAAAATAAAAATAAAAAAATAAAATAAAATAAAATAAAATAAAATAAATAAAATAAATAGGAAATGGGAAATGGAAATCTTTGCAGAAACGGGAAATGGGAAATCTTTTGCAAAAACGGGAAATGGGAAATCTTTGCAAAAACGGAAATAGGAAATGGGAAATCTTTGCAAAAACGGGAAATAAGAAATCTTTGCAAAAAACGGGAAATAGGAAATGGGGAAATGGGAAATCTTTGCAAAAACGGAAATAGGAAATGGGAAATCTTTGCAAAAACGGGAAATAGGAAATGGGGAAATCTTTGCAAAAACGGAAATAGGAAAATGGGAAATCTTTGCAAAAACGGGAAATAGGAAATCTTTGTAAAAACGGAAATAGGAAATGGGAAATAAGAAATCTTTGCAAAAACGGAAATAGGAAATCTTTGCAAAAACGGAAATAGGAAATGGAAAATAAAAAAAATGGGAAATGGGAAATCTTTGCAAAAACGGGAAATAGGAAATCTTTGCAAAAACGGGAAATAGGGAAATCTTTGCAAAAACGGGAAATAGGAAATAGGAAATCTTTGCAAAACGGGGAAATAGGAAATGGGAAATGGGAAAGCTTTGCAAAAACGGGAAATAGGAAATCTTTGCAAAAACGGGAAATGGGAAATAGGAAATCTTTGTAAAACCGGAAATAGGAAATCGGAGATTTTAGAACTTTTCAGATTAATAGATATTTAATTTTTTTTGTATTTTCTCCAATTAAAAAAGGCTTTTATTGCCATTAAGGCGGAACAAAGTTCATGGTCACTAAATGATTTTTCATTAATAATTATTTTGTTTGTTTTAAAATCATTTTATACAAAAGATTAGGTCTTTTATTTATCGATGAGGCAGTAAGAAATCTGCCGGGTCAGCTAGTACTATTATATAAATATAATATTTTGATGGTAAAATTGGGTAGGGGGATCTCACAGTCGGCAAACTCGACTGTAGCTCTTACTTGTTTTCAGTATATTTTGGAAAATATAATATTTTGATGGTAAAATTGGATGACGGGTATTTCACAGTCGAGCAAACTCGACAGTTTTCTTACTTGTTATACCCGCCCGCCCAAAGGGTAGAAGGGTATTATTTTTGTACCGACCGAAAATGTATGTAACAGGCAGAAGGATGCATCACCGACCCCACAAAGTATATATATTTTTGATCAGCGTCAACAGCCGAGACGATATAGCCATGTCCGTCTGTCCGTCTGTCCGTCCGTATGAACACCTAGATCTCAGAGACTATAAGAGATAGAGCAACAAATTTTTCGCGACAGTCTGTCTTAGTATTGCACGCAGATCAAGTTTGTTTTTGATTTTGGCCACGCCCCTTCCGCCCATGCAAATTGAAAAAAACTGAATTGCTAGCGCGTCGTTTTAAACCTAGAACGTTCAATTTCGGTATGCACAATACTAATCACCATCTTAATGATCTCTGAAAATTTGGTTACAATCGGATAAAAACACAGAAGTTATTAAGAAATTTCTTTTATAAGGCGTTACGTGCAACTGCTAGTGCTGCCTAGTTAGTGGCTATGACACTCCGCGGAATAATAATGGTGTTCACTAAACCAAGTAAAGTGCCGGAAAGCTTATAATTTCGAACAATGAAAATTTGGATGTATTATTTTGGTATTTTTAAGTATATTTTGTAAAGTATTTTTATACCCGCCTACCCAAAGGGTAGAAGGGTATTATGGCTTTGTGCCGACCGAAAATGTATGTAACAGAAAATGTATGTAAAGTATATATATTCTTGATCAGCGTCAACAGCCGAGACGATATAGCCATGTCCGTCTGTCCGTATGAACACCTATATCTCAGAGACTATAAGAGATAGAGCAACTAAATTTTCGGGACAGTATGTCTTATTGTTGCACGCAGATCAAGTTTATTTTTGATTTTGGCCACGCCCCCTCCCGCCCCGTAAATCGAATAAAACCGAATTGCAAGCGTCGTTTAAAACCTAGAATGTTCAATTTTGCTACGCACAATACTAATCACCATCTTAATGATCTCTGAAAATTTGGTTACAATCGGATAAAAAACACGGAAGTTATTAAGAAATTTCTTTTATAAGGCGTTACCACGTGCAACTGCTAGTGCTGCCTAGTTAGTTGCTATGACACTCCGCGGAATAATAATGGTGTTCAATAAACCAACTAAAGTGCCGGAAAGCTTATAATTTCGAACAATGGAAATTTTGATGTATTATTTTGGTATTTTTAAGTATATTTTGTAAAGTATTTTTTCAGTATATTTTTGAAAAATATAATATTTTGATGGTAAAATTGGGTGGCGGGTATCTCACAGTCGAGCAAATTCGACTGTAGCTTTCTTACTTGTTTTCAGTATTTTTTGAAAATATATATTTTGATGGTAAAATTGGATGACGGGTATCTCACAGTCGAGCAAACTCGACTGTAGCTTTCTTACTTGTTATACCCGCCTACCCAAAGGGTAGAAGGGGCATTATGGCTTTGTACCGACCGAAAATGTATACCAGGCAGCAGGATGCATCACCGACCCCACAAAGTATATATATTTTTGATCAGCGTCAACAGCCGAGACGATATAGCCATGTCCGTCTGTCCGTCCGTATGAACACATAGATCTCAGAGACTATAAGAGATAGAGCAACAAATTTTTCGCGACAGTCTGTCTTATTGTTGCACGCAGATCAAGCTTATTTTGATTTTCGCCACGCCCCCTCCGCCCCCCCGTAAATCGAATAAAACCGAATTGCAAGCGTCGTTTTAAATCTAGCAATGTTTGGTACGCACAATACTAATCACCATCTTAATGATCTCTGCAAATTTGGTTACAATCGGTTTAAAAACACAGAAGTTATTAAGATATTACTTTTACAAGGCGTTACCGTGCAACTGCTAGTGCTGCCTAGCTAGTTGCTATGACACTCCACGACATAATAATGGTGTTCAATAAACCAACAAAAGTGCCACCAAGCTAATAACTGAAACAAAGAAAATTTTGATCTATTATTTTGGTATTTTTAGTATATTTTTTTAATTTTTTCAGTATATTTTATACTATTATATAAATATAATATTTTGATGGTAAAATTGGGTGGCGGTATCTCACAGTCGAGCAAACTCGACTATAGCTTTCTTCCTTTGTTTTCAGTATATTTTTGAAAAATATAATATTTTGATTGGTAAAATTGGATGGCGGGTATCTCACAGACGAGCAAACTCGACTGTAGCTTTCTTACTTGTTATACCCGCCTACCCAAAGGGTAAAGGGTATTATGGCTTTGTACCGACCGAAAATGTATGTAACAGGCAGAAGGATGCATCACCGACCCACAAAAGTATATATTTTTGATCAGCGTCAACAGCTGAGACGATATAGCCATGTCTGAACCATTGGTTCTGGTTCGCATACTAGACTATGGGACTAGAGCACAAATTTTTCGCGATAGTCTGTCTGATCAAAGTTTGTTTTTGATTTTGGCACCTTCCGCCCCCGTAAATCGAATAAAACCGAATTGCAAGCGTCGTTTTAAATCTAGAACGTTCAGTTTTGGTACGCACAATACTAATCACCATCTTAATGATCTCTGCAAATTTGGTTAATCTGGTTTAAAAAAGCAAGAAAGCTACAGTCAGTTGCTCCCATTGACGTACACCCAATTTTACCATCAAAATATTATATTTATATAATAGTATAAAAATATACTAAAAATACCAAAATAATATATCAAAATTTTCTTTGTTCAAGTTATTAGCTTGGCGGCACTTTAGTTGGTTTATTGTTTTCATTCTTGTTCGAGTGTCATGAGGCAGCAGCAGTTGTACGTGGTAACGCCTATATCTTAATACTTCTGTGTTTTTATCCGATTGTAACCGAGGAGATCATTAAGATGATTAGTATTGTGTGTACCAAAAATTGAACGTTCTAGGTTTAAAACGATGCTTGCAATTCGGTTTTATTCAAATTTGCTGAGGCGGGAGGGCGTGGCCAAAATCAAAAACAAACTTGATCTGCGCAATACTAAGACAGACTGTCGCGAAAAATTTAGTTGCTCTATCTCTTATAGTCTCTGGAGAGGTGTTCCATACGGACGGACAGACGGACATGGCTATATCGTCCTCGGCTGTTGACGCTGATCAAGAATATATATACTTTATGGGGTCGGAGAAGCTTCCTTCTGCCTGTTACATACATTTCGGTCGGCACAGTGCCATAATACCCTTCTACCCTTTGGGTAGGCGGGTATAAACACAGAAGTTATTAAGATATTACTTTACAAGGCGTTACCACGTGCAACTGCTAGTGCTGCCTAGTTAGTTGCTATGACACTCCAATGACATAATAATGGTGTTCAATAAACCAAAAAAGTGCCACCAAGCTAATAACTCGAACAAAGAAAATTTTGATCTATTATTTTGGTATTTTAGTATATTTTTTTTAGTATTTTTTCAGTATATTTTTATACTATTATATAAATATAATATTTTGATGGTAAAATTGGGTGGAGGGATCTCACAGTCGAGCAAACTCGACTGTAGCTTTCTTACTTGTTATACCCGCCTACCCAAAGGGTAGAAGGGTATTATGGCTTTGTACCGACCGAAAATGTATTAACAGGCAGAAGGATGCATCTCCGACCCGCAAAGTATATATATATTTTTGATCAGCGTCAACAGCCGAGACGATAGAGACATGTCCGTCTGCTCCTGTCCGTCCGTATGAACACCTGGATCTCAGAGACTATAAGAGATAGAGCAACAAAATTTTCGCGACAGTCTGTCTTAGTATTGCACGCAGATCAAGTTTGTTTTTGATTTTGGCCACGCCCCCTTCCGCCCATGCAAATTGAAAAAAACTGAATTGCAAGCGTCGTTTTAAACCTAGAACGTTCAATTTCGGTACGCACAATACTAATCACCATCTTAATGATCTCTGAAAATTTGGTTACAATCGGATAAACACAGAAGTTATTTAGAAATTTCTTTTATAAGGCGTTACGTGCAACTGCTAGCTGCCTAGTTAGGTGGCTACATGACACTCCGCGGAATAATAATGGTGTTCACTAAACCAAGTAAAGTGCCGGAAAGCTTATAATTTCGAACAATGAAAATTTGGATGTATTATTTGGTATTTTTAAGTATATTTTGTAAAGTATTTTTATACCCGCCTACCCAAAGGGTAGAAGGGTATTATGGCTTTGTGCCGACCGAAAATGTATGTAACAGGCACAAGGAAGCATCCTCAGACCCCATAAAGTATATATATTCTTGATCAGCGTCAACAGACGAGACGATATAGCCATGTCCGTCTGTCCAAGGAACACCTATATCTCAGAGACTATAAGAGATAGAGCAACTAAATTTTTCGGGACAGTATGTCTTATTGTTGCACGCAGATCAAGTTTATTTTTGATTTTGGCCACGCCCTCCGCCCCGTAAATCGAATAAAACCGAATTGCAAGCGTCGTTTTAAACCTAGAATGTTCAATTTTGCTACGCACAATACTAATCACCATCTTAATGATCTCTGAAAATTTGGTTACAATCGGATAAAAACACGGAAGTTATTAAGAAATTTCTTTATAAGGCGTTACCACGTGCAACTGCTAGTGCTGCTCCTAGCTAGTTGCTATGACACTCCGCGGAATAATAATGGTGTTCAATAAACCCAACCAAAGTGCCGGAAAGCTTATAATTTCGAAGAATGAAAATTTTGATGTATTATTTTGGTATTTTAAGTATATTTTGTAAAGTATTTTTTCAGTATATTTTTTGAAAAATATAATATTTTGATGGTAAAAATGGTGGCGGGTATCTCATTAAAGTTCAAGATATTTTTGAAAAATATAATATTCTGATGGTAAAATTGGATGACGGTATCTCACAGTCGAGCAAACTGTAGCTTTCTTACTTGTTATACCCCGCCTACCCAAAGGGAAGGTTATGGCTTTGTACCGACCGAAAATGTATGTAACAGGCAGCAGGATGCATCACCGACCCCACAAAGTATATATATTTTTGATCAGCGTCAACAGCCGAGACGATATAACTGTCCGTATGTCCGTCTGTCCGTCCGTATGAACACCTAGATCTCAGAGACTATAAGAGATAGAGCAACAAATTCGCGACAGTCTGTCTTATTGTTGCACGCAGATCAAGTTTGTTTTTGATTTTGGCCACGCCCCTTCCGCCCATGCAAATTGAAAAACTGAATTGCAAGCGTCGTTTAAACCTAGAACGTTAAGTTTGTAGGCTGCACAATACTAATCACCATCTTAATGATCTCTGAAAATTTGGTTACAATCGGATAAAAACTTTAGAAGTTATTAAGAAATTCTTTTATAGGCGTTCCACGTGCAACTGCTAGTGCTGCCTAGTTAGTTGCTATGACACTCCGCGGAATAATAATGGTGTTCACTAAACCAAGTAAAGTGCCGGAAAGCTTATAATTTCAACAATGAAAATTTTGATGTATTATTTTGGTATTTTAAGTATATTTTGTAAAGTATTTTTATACCCGCCTACCCAAAGGGTAGAAGGGTAATTATGGTTCCACTCTGGAAATGTATGTAACAGGCAGAAGGAAGCATCTCAGACCCCATAAAGTATATATATTCTTGATCAGCGTCAACAGCCGAGACGATATAGCCATGTCCGTCTGTCCGTCCGTCCGGGGTAACACCTAGATCTCAGAGACTATAAGAGATAGAGCAACAAAATTTTCCGCGACAGAGTCTGTCTTAGTATTGCACGCAGATCAAGTTTGTTTTTTGATTTTGGCCACGCCCTTCGCCCATGCAAATTGAAAAAAACTGAATTGTAGCGTCGTTTTAAACCCTAGAACGTTCAATTTTGGTACACAATAATACTAATCACCATCTTAATGATCTCTGAAAATTTGGTTACAATCGGATAAAAACACAGAAGTTATTAAGAAATTTCTTTTATAAGTCGTTACGTGCAACTGCTAGTGCTGCCTAGTTAGTGGCTATGACATCGCCAGGAATAATAATGGTGTTCACTAAACCAAGTAAAGTGCCGGAAAGCCTAATTTCGAACAATGAAAATTTGGATGTATTATTTTGGTATTTTTAAGTATATTTTTTATTTTTATACCCGCCTACCCAAAGGGTAGAAGGGTATTATGGCTTTGTGCCGACCGAAAATGTATGTAAACAGAAATGTATTCCCGTAAAGTATATATATTCTTGATCAGCGTCAACAGCCGAGACGATATAGCCATGTCCGTCTGTCCGTATGAACACCTATATCTCAGAGACTATAAGAGATAGAGCAACTAAATTTTCGGGACAGTATGTCTTATTGTTGCACGCAGATCAAGTTTATTTTTGATTTTGGCCACGCCCCCGCCCCGCCCCGTAAATCGAACAAACCGAATTGCAAGCGTCGTTTAAAACCTAGAATGTTCAAATTTGCTACGCACAATACTAATCACCATCTTAATGATCTCTGAAAATTTGGTTACAATCGGATAAAAACACGGAAGTTATTAAGAAATTTCTTTTTATAAGGCGTTACCACGTGCAACTGCTAGTGCTGCCTAGTTAGTTGCTATGACACTCCGCGGAATAATAATGGTGTTCAATAAACCAACTAAAGTGCCGGAAAGCTTATAATTTCGAACAATGGAAATTTGATGTATTATTTTGGTATTTTTAAGTATATTTTGTAAAGTATTTTTCAGTATATTTTTGAAAATATAATATTTTGATGGTAAAATTGGGTGGTGGTATCTCACAGTCGAGCAAATTGACTGTAGCTTACTGTTTTATTTTCAGTATATTTTGAAAAATATAATATTTTGATGGTAAAATTGGATGATTTGGTACACAGTCGAGCAAACTCGACTGTAGCTTACTTGTTATACCCGCCTACCCAAAGGGTAGAAGGGCATTATGGCTGTACCGACCGAAAATGTATGTAACAGGCAGCAGGATGCATCACCGACCCCACAAAGTATATATTTTTGATCAGCGTCAACAGCCGAGACGATATAGCCATGTCCGTCTGTCCGTCCGTATGAACACATAGATCTCAGAGACTATAAGAGATAGAGCAACAAATTTTTGCGCGACAGTCTGTCTTATTGTTGCACGCAGATCAAGTTATTTTTGATTTTCGCCACGCCCCTCCCGCCCCGCGTAAATCGAATAAAACCGAATTGCAAGCGTCGTTTTAAATCTAGAATGTTCAGTTTTGGTACGCACAATACTAATCACCATCTTAATGATCTCTGCAAATTTGGTTTAATCGGTTTAAAACACAGAAGTTATTAAGATATTACTTTTACAAGGCGTTACCACGTGCAACTGCTAGTGCTGCCTAGCCGTTGCTATGACACTCCGCGACATAATAATGGTGTTCAATAAACCAACTAAAGTGCCACCAAGCTAATAACTTCGAACAAAGAAAATTTGATCTATTATTTTGGTATTTTTAGTATATTTTTTAGTATTTTTTCAGTATATTTTTATACTATTATATAAATATAATATTTTGATGGTAAAATTGGGTGGCGGTCTCACAGTCGAGCAAACTCGACTGTGGCTTTTTCTTTCTTGTTTTCAGTATATTTTTTGAAAAATATAATATTTTGATGGTAAAATTGATGGCGGGTATCTCAGACGAGCAAACTCGACTGTAGCTTTTCTTACCTTTTTATCCCGCCTACCCAAAGGGTAGAAGGGCATTATGGCTTTGTACCGACCGAAATGTATGTAACAGGCAGAAGGATGCATCACCGACCCCACAAAGTATATCTTTTGATCAGCGTCAACAGCCGAGACGATATAGCCATGTCCGTCTGTCCGTCTGTCCGTCCGTATGAACACCTAGATCTCAGAGACCATAAGAGATAGAGCAACAAATTTTTCGCGACAGTCTGTCTTAGTATTGCACGCAGATCAAGTTTGTTTTTGATTTTGGCCACGCCCCCTTCCGCCCCGCGTAACCGAATAAAACCGAATTGCAAGCGTCGTTTTAAATCTAGAACGTTCAGTTTTGGTACGCACAATACTAATCACCATCTTAATGATCTCTGCAAATTTGGTTACAATCGGTTTAAAAACAAGTAAGAAAGCTACAGTCGAGTTTGCTCGACTGTGAGATACCCGCCACCCAATTTTACCATCAAAATATTATATTTATATAATAGTATAAAAATATACAAAAAAAATATACTAAAAATACCAAAATAATATATCAAAATTTTCTTTGTTCGAAGTTATTAGATCGGCGGCACTTTAGTTGGTTTATTGACACCACTATGTCTGCGGAGTGTCATAGCAACTAGCAGGGCAGCACTAGCAGTTGCACGTGGTAACGCCTTATAAAAGTAATATCTTAATAACTTCTGTGTTTTTTATCCGATTGTAACCAAATTCGCGGAGATCATTAAGATGGTGATTAGTATTGTGAGTACCAAAATTGAACGTTCTAGGTTTAAAACGACGCTTGCACTTCGGTTTTATTCGATTTACGAGGGCGGGGAGGGGGCGCGGCCAAAATCAAAACAAACTTGATCTGCGTGCACACAGACAGACTGTCGCGAAAATTTGTTGCTCTATCTCTTATAGTCTCTGAGATCTAGGTGTTCATACGGACGGACAGACGGACATGGTGTATCGTCTCGGCTGTTGACGCTGATCAAGAATATATATACTTTATGGGGTCGGGAAGCTTCCTTCTGCCTGTTACATACATTTTCGGTCGGCACATACCCTTCTTACCCTTGGGTAGGCGGGTATAAACACAGAAGTTATTAAGATATTACTTTTTACAGGGGCGTTACCACGTGCAACTGTTAGTGCTGCCTAGTTAGTTGCTATGACACTCCGCGACATAATAATGGTGTTCAATAAACCAACAAAAGTACCACAAGACAACTTCGAACAGTGAAAATTTTTATCTATTATTTTGGTATTTTTAGAATATTTTTTTTAGTATTTTTACAAGTATATTTTATACTATTACACAAACATAATATTCGATGGTAAAATTGGTGGAGGGTAGTCTCACAGTCAGAGCAAACTGTAGCTTTCTTTTTGTTATACCCGCCTACCCAAAGGGTAGAAGGGCTATTGCTTTGTACCGACGAAAATGTATGTAACAGGCAGAAGGATGCATCACCGACCCCACAAAAGTATTATATTTTTGATCAGCGTCAACAGCCGAGACGATAAGCCTTATGTCCGTCTGTCCGTCTGTCCGTCCGTATGAACACCTGATCTCAGAGACTATAAGAGATAGGAGACAAATTTTTCGCGACAGTCTGTCTAGTATTGCACTCAGATCAAGTTTGTTTTTGCATTTGGCCACGCCCCCTTCCGCCCATGCAAATTAAAAAAAAAAACTGAATTGCAAGCGTCGTTTTAAACCTAGACCGATCAATTTCGGTACGCTAATACTAATCACCATCTTAATGATCTCTGAAAATTTGGTCACAAATCGATAAGAACACAGAAGTTATTAAGAAATTTCTTTCATAAGGCGTTACGTGCAACTGCTAGTGCTTGCCTAGTTAGTGGCTATGACACTCCGAATAATAATGGCGTTCACAAACCACTAAAGTGCCGGAAAGCTTATAATTTCGAACAATGAAAATTTGGATGTATTATTTTGGTACTTTTAAGTATATTTTGTTAGTATTTTTATACCCGCTGCAAAAAGGCTTTGTGCCGACCGAAAATGTATGTAACAGGCACAAGGGAAGCATCTCAGACCCCATAAAGTATATATTCTTGATCAGCGTCAACAGACGAGACGATATAGCCATGTCCGTCTGTCCGTATGAACACCTATATCTCAGAGACTATAAGAGATAGAGCAACTAAATTTTCGGGACAGTATGCTTATTGTTACGCAGATCAAGTTTTTTTGATTTTGGCCACGCCCCTCCCGCCCGTAAATCGAAAAAACCGAATTGCAAGCGTCGTTTTAAACCTAGAATGTTCAATTTTGCTACGCACAATACTAATCACCATCTTAATGATCTCTGCAAATTTGGTTACAATCGGATAAAAAACACGGTAGTTATTAAGAAATTTCTTTTATAAGGCGTTACCACGTGCAACTGCTAGTGCTGCTCAGCTAGTTCTATGACACTCCACGGAATAATAATGGTGTTCAATAAACCAACTAAAGTGCCGGAAAGCTTTTAATTTCGAAGAATGAAAATTTTGATGTATTATTTGGTATTTTTAAGTATATTTTGTAAAGTATTTTTCAGTATATTTTGAAAAATATAATATTTTGATGGTATAAAATTGGGTGGCAGAGTATCTCTCACAGTCGAGCAAATCGATGTTGCTTTCTTTGCACTTGTTTTCAGTATATTTTTGAAAAATATAATATTTTGATGGTAAAAATCGGATGACGTGGATCTCGCTGTCGAGCAAACCTCGACTGTACGCTGCCTGGAATAGACCCGCCTCACCCAAAGGGTAGAAGGGTATTATGGCTTTGTACCGACCGAACCGGGCGTAACAGGCAGCAGGATGCATCACCGACCCCACAAAGTATATATATTTTTGATCAGCGTCAACAGCTGAGACGATATAGCCATGTCCGTCGCTCCGTCTGTCCGTCCGTAAGGTGAACAACACCTAGATCTGAGACTAGGTAAGAGATAGAGCAACAAATTTTTTGCTTTGGTCTGTTTTGCTATTGCACGCAGATCAAGTTTGTTTTTGATTTCGGCCACGCCTTTCCGCCCATTGCGGCAAATTGAAAAAACTGAATTGCATGCGTCGTTTTAAACCTAGAACGTTAAGTTTCTAGTCACGCACAGACGCCTCAATCACCCATCTTAATGATCTCTGAAAAAATTTGGTTACATCGGATAAAAAAACACAGAAGTTAGTAATTTCTTTTATAAGGCGTTATTTGCAACTGCTAGTGCTGCCTAGTTAGTGGCTATGACACTCCGCGGATAATAATGGTGTTCACTAAACCAAGCAGTCCTGAAAGCTTATAATTTCGAACAATGAAAATTTTGATGTATTATTTTGGTATTTTTTAAGTATATTTTGTAAAGTATTTTTATGCCCGCCTACCCAAAGGGTAGAAGGGTATTATGGTTTGATAGCTGTGACTTGAAAATGTATGTCACAGGCAGAAGGAAGCATCTCAGACCCCATAAAGAGTTCCCTATTCTTGATCAGCGTCAACAGCCGAGACGATATAGCTATGTCCGTCTGTCCGTCTGTCCGTCCGTATGAACACCTAGATCTCAGACTATAAGAGATAGAGCAACAAATTTTTCGCGACAGTCTGTCTTATTGTTGCACGCAGATCAAGTTTATTTTTGATTTTGCCCGCCCCCCCCCCGCCTCGTAAAATCGAATAAACCGAATTGCAAGGGTCGTTTTAAATCTGTAGGAACGTTCAGTTTCTGCGCCGCACAATACTAATCTACATCTTTAATGATCTCTGCAAATGTTTGGTCACAATCGGTTTAAAAACACAGAAGTTATTAAGATATTACTTTTTACAAGGCGTTACCACGTGCAACTGCTAGTGCTGCCTAGCTAGTTGCTATGACATCAGACATAATAATGGTGTTCAATAAACCAACAAAGTGGCCACCAAGCTAATAACTTCGAACAAAGAAAATTTTGATCATTATTTTGGTATTTTTAGTATATTTTAGTATTTTTTCAGTATATTTTTATACTATTATATAAATATAATATTATGATGATAAAATTAGGTGGCGGGTATCTCACAGAGCAAACTCGACTGTAGCTTCTTACTTGCTTCAGTATATTTTTGAAAATATAATATTTTGATGGTAAAATTGATGGCGGGTATCTCACAGACGACAACCTCGACTGTGTAACTTTCCTTTGATTAGTCCCGCCTACCCCAAAGGCAGAAGGGTATTATGGCTTTGTGCCGACCGAAAATGTATGTAATAGGCAGAAGGAAGCAATCTCAGACCCCATAAAGTATATATAGCCTTGATCAGCGTCAACAGCCGAGACGATATAGGCCATGTCCGTCTGACCGTCCGTATGAACACCTTGATCTCAGAGACTATAAGAGATAGAGCAACAAATTTTTCGCGACAGTCTGTCTTAGTATTGCACGCAGATCAAGTTTGTTTTTTATTTTGGCCACGCCCCTTCCGCCCATGCAAATTGAAAAAACTGAATTGCAAGCGTCGTTTTAAACCTAGAACGTTCAATTTTGGTACGCTTAATACTAATCACCATCTTAATGATCTCTGAATTTGGTTACAATCGGATAAAAAAACACAAGTTATTAAGAAATTTCTTTTATAAGGCGGTACGTGCAACTGCTAGTGCTGCCTAGTTGAGTGGCTATGGGACTCCGCGGAATAATAATGGTGTTCACTAAACCAAGTAAAGTGCCGGAAAGCTTACAATTTTCGAACAATGAAAAATTTTGATGTGTATTATTTTGGTATTTTTTAAGTATATTTTGTAAAAGTATTTTTTACCCGCCTACCCAAAGGGTAGAAGGGTATTATGGTTTCCTTGTGCCGACCGAAAATGTATGTAACAGGCAGAAGGAAGCATCTCAGACCCCATAAAGAATCTGTTATCTTTATCAGCGTTAACAGCCGAGACGATATAGCCATGTCCGTCTGTCCGTCCGTATGAACACACATCGATCTCAGAGACTATAAGAGATCGAGCAACAAATTTTCGTGACAGTCTGTCTTATTGTTGCACGCAGATCAAGTTTATTTTTGATTTTCGCCACGCCCCTCCCGCCCTCGTAAATCCGAATAAAACCGAATTGCAAGCGTCGTTTTAATCTAGAACGTTCAGTTTTTGCTACGCACAATACTAATCACCATCTTAATGATCTCTGCAAATTTGGTTACATCGGTTTAAAAACACAGAAGTTATTAAGATATTACTTACAAGGCGTTACCACGTGCAACTGCTAGTGCTGCCTAGCTAGTTGCTATGACACTCCGCGACATAATAATGGTGTTCAATAAACCAACAAAAGTGCCACCAAGCTAACTTCGAACAAGAAAAATTTTTTGATTGTATTATTTTGGTATTTTTAGTATATTTTTTTAGTATTTTTTCAGTATATTTTTATGCTATTATATAAATATAATATTTTGATGGTATATTGGGTGATGTAGAATCTCACAGTCGAGCAAACTCGACTGTAGCTTTCTTCTACTTGTTTTCAGTATATTTTTTGAAAAAATATAATATTTTGATGGTAAAATGGATGGCGGGTGTCTTACAGTCGAGCAAACTCGACTGGCTTTTACCCGTTATACCCGCCACCCAAAGGGTAGAAGGGCATGTATGGTTTTTACCGACCGAAAATGTAAGGTAACAGGCAGCAGGATGCATCCCCGACCCCACAAAGTATATATATATTTTGATCACGTCAACAGCCGAGACGATATGGCCATGTCCGTCTGTCCGTTCTTATGATTACCTAGATCTCAGAGATTATAAGAGATAGAGCAACAAATTTTTCGCGACAATCTGTCTTAGTATTGCACGCAGATCCAAGTTTTGTTTTTTGATTTTGGCCACGCCCACTTCCGCCCATGCAAATTGAAAAAACTGAATTGCAGCGTCGTTTTGAAACCTACAGAACGTTAAATTTCGGTACGCACAATACTAATCACCATCTTAATGATCTCTGAAAATTTGGTTACAATCGGATAAAAAACACAGAAGTTATTAAGAAATTTATTTTATAAGGGCGTTACGTGCAACGCCCGGTGCTGCCTAGTTAGTGGCTACTGAACGCCGCGGAATAATAATGTGTTCATGAGGCAAGTAAAGGGCCGTCAGCCGTCAGAGGTAGCTAGTAAAAATCGAATATGCAATCCCAGTATTGGCTGGGGCACGTGCCGCCCTGCTCCTACTGTCGGAAGTGCGACTATACTCTCCACGCGAGGGCTGGAGCAGACCCCTAGCACGGTCATGTCTCTGATAGGTGCTGACCAATTGTTGTAGTCAGAAAGATCGTGAATCTATAAATCACCCCAATCCAGGTGGAACAGCATACGCTGATGGATGCATGGCCGGGGGTAGCCCGGTCTCTAGTATGGGACTCTGGATACCTGTCGTCCTCCAGTTTCTTTAGGACTTTCCACGGTATCGCGGGCTATGCCGTGGATGACCTTCCCTTCCCGCCTACTCGTGGGATCTTAATTAATGGATCAATCTTAAAAATAGAAAAAGTCTGATACGGCTTTAAAGTATCATCTCCGGGCGAGCCTTCACGGCCGACCCCTATGCAAGCACTGCAGCCAGTGGGCTGCTGACTTCAATTCCCCAATACTACGGGTCTCGACTCTAGTATTCTAGGGACCCGGATAGGCCACGAACTCCCTTGGGCTGCCAGGGTTCGCTAGTGCTGAACTTCCGTCCAGTAGCGGTTCAGTCCGTCAGCAACCCGTCGAGGTATTGTCCTCGGACGAGGAAGTTAACTGCGACCGATCAACTTTGCTGCTGACGACGCTTCCGTGGCCTCTCAGAGGTCAGGCCTTACGGAAGCAGGCTCAGATCCAGTTGCTGCGGCTGGAATCTAAGGACGCCTTTCATTGTAGAGCGCGAGAAGAAGCTTTTAAGCTCTCAAAGGGTTCTAACAGAGCGGAGGCTCTGGCTATCGCCACTGCGCCCCCGTTAACACCAGGCTAAACGGAGCGCGCTGACGATACCATCGTCGAGCCCACCAGCTCTTCAAAGAGGTCCAAAAAGACTCATAAGGAGTCCACGAAACCACTCTTCAGCCGTGGTTAGTAGCGTGAAATTGGGCTTCACTTCGGCTGATCCTACCAAACCTCTCTCAGTGGAGCAGTTGGCTACGTTGAAGTCCAGCTTCTTTAAAGGCGGTGCTGTTGCACTCTTTCCACCCGTTAGTCCGGGTTTCGAGGGTTGTATACCCCGAAATGAGTGGCGCTTTTGGTGTGCGATGTTTCCAGCTCTGTCAAGGAACTGTTCGCACATCTCAGGTCCATCAGCGCCCCTCGACGTCAAATTGCTGGAGGAAACGGAGTTCCCATGCTCACCTCATGAAGAGGTTACTTCCCCAGTAGTGCTGAGTACACTCCTGCACCCATCCTGGAATCTCATTGGGCTCCAGAACGCTAGGCAGCTTCTCCACCACAGCTGTGGCGGTGGTGACACAGCCTCCGAACGGCACAACGACTCACCTCGCAATGTTGGTTGACGAGGAGTCGTACAGGGCTCTGGATTCGAGTGCCAAGGAAGGTGAAATTCTGCTTTGGTCAAGGGTCAAACTCCCTAAAGAATTCAGCTCCCAAAGCCTCTTCCGCCACCCCTGCTCCATCCACATCCTCTGCCCGCTCCTCTCTTGCCAGTGCCGCTCCTTCTACGGCGCGCCAGTGGTTCCTCAGGGATTTCAGCATTGGCTGACCCTGTGGCCTCCACGAGCGCTGCGGCCGTTTTGGTACCCAAGGTCCTTCCCCACCCCACCGGCCAGGGTCACAGCCCGAGCAAGGCCCCAGCGACGGGTGACAAGTGGTCACCGTCCGTCAACCGTCGAGGTGCCTCGGCCGCCCTGCCAGCACCTCAGGCCGCTACCCTCCTGCAAGGGCACTCCTCCCACGAGCGGGGTCTGAGCCTCCCCCGAGGCTCGTCCCGACCGCCGAAGGCATTCGCGGAAACGACTTCGGGAGGGGGCCGGCCGTCCCAACCGCCTCGAGGGAAGATGAGCAAGCCGTGCTCCAGGCGAACCTGCACCACGCTAGAGGAGCGTCGGCCACACTGCAGGGTCGTCTGTGACATCTAATCAACCTGGTCTCGCCTCAAGAACCATGGTTGATCGGTGGCCGAATACGTGGACTTTCATGTGGATCATGTGTTGTTATATGACCGTATGGAGGTGCCCCCGCGCACTGCTATATACTTATGGATAACAGCAGTGTCGGACATTTCCCACTAACTAACTGATCCACAGAGACCGAGTAGCAACGGCTATTGAGGTAGCCACTGCAGACGGTGTCCGAATGGTTAGGATCGCCTCCGCATACTTCCCGGGTGATGCGGATGATGTACCCCCAGCAGAGGTCCAGCGGCTGGTGGAATTCTGTCGCCGCAACAACAAGCCGCTTCGCCAGATCGGCTGTGATGCCAATGCACATCACACGATCTGGGGGAGCAGCGATATCAACAAACGTGGTGAGTCCCTCTTAGACTACTTATTG